>JAEIGQ010000380.1:0-126398 GCA_018904275.1 Lordiphosa clarofinis | reverse complement strand
AAGCTTAGTATACACTTCCACCAAAGACTCGCCAAAACAAAAAACTCCATATAAAAAAAACTCACAAAATTTTTGTGCCAAAATCCTTTGGCAGTCTCTTTGGTGGCAGTCCACACTCAAAACAAAAGGCCTCGATTAAGTACCGATAAAATACTAGATCCGTAGTTTTTGTATTTTTATCGATAGCTCCCTGAATAATTAATTTTAATTATTTCAAGAGGTATCGGACATTGCCGATACACAAATATGCGTAATCGGGTGAAATTTGGATAATTTTCCCATCAATGATTGAGCGCAATATTCAAAGTAAGGTACAAAACACCGTGAGACTTCAATCATACTTTAACTGGGTTATAATTATGAATTTAATCATTGCAAAAGTGTCATATCTGCTCATCAGGCCCAGTAGCCAGGGTTTGGCCATGAAGAACGCATGTTAATAACTTGTATTTATTGATTGTAAAACTTATAGTTTAAAATTAAACCAAAAGCTACGGTCTTGGCAAAGTGACCATTTTACATGCATACATCTTAATATCTGGTCACATTGTCCCAAAACAAAAGAATTGTCACTTTTGGTATTTTTGTTTTGGCGAGTCTTTGGTGGAAGTGTATACTAAGCTTTACTGAGGAAGTTCATATAACACTGTGCAACACTAAAAAGTTGATACGGTCGAGACCAAAAAATTTTGAAAGGGTATGATAGTAGTACAAAAACCTTCCCTGGGTTTGGTCTGGTTAGCTGCCGATTTCTTTTTATAGCACTTTGAAGTTTTAAGCATATGATGGGGACTTATAACTCCCTATCTCGTAAACTATTTGGAATTTCGCTTTGACGTCTAAAAAGAAGTTGTTGCTCTTGACTTAATTTACAAAACATTTCTAAGTAACAAGTCAAAAAAGTCACATCTTTAAACTCAAAATTGCAAAAATGTCGTAAATTCATCATGTTTTCCCCTCATTTTGTACTGTTTTTTAACTTTTTCTTGAAAACTATAACGAATTTGACCAAGCAATGAAGGACGAAAAAGTAGCATAGAATAACGTAAACAATCGGTTGGAACATACCAACTTCATTCGAATGGTAGTTCATATAGTTAAAGACCCTAAAAGATGAATAATTTCAACCAAAACTCGAAAAAGTACAGTTTTTGGTAGAAATTGGCTGACACTATCAAAAATTTCGATTGTTTTGTGTTAAATCAATAAAATTGTCAAAAAATATAACTTAAAAAATTTTGCTAAAGAAATTTAATTTATTTACTTTTTTACCGATAAAATTCGTTTTTTTCGAATTTTTTTGACAGTTTTTCATGGTTTTGGTCTTCTTACTATATCAAAGAGTGCTTAAATGAAGTGTGTTCGTACTAACGGTTTGATTATTTTGGTCTAAGCAACAACTTTTACCTACATTACTTGTCCAAATTTGTTACGGAAAAAGGAAAAAGTTGAAAAACTGAAAAAAGTTGTGAAAAATTGATTTTTTTGGACATCATTTGTAATTTTAAGCAGAGCGGGCAAACAAACGAAACGAAACGTTTCTGAATCGTTTCGTTTCGTTCTTTGCACAGAGCGAAAAACAAACAAAACCCGACAAAAGTAACTGTAACACAAAATGAGTTCTGTTCAGTTTGCGTTCGGGAACGCAAACTAAACGTAAAGCGAAATGCTCTCATCTTGATTTGCGGACAAAGGGAATTGGAACGATATGCAACGAGCGCGAATAGTTCGGAAACGTTTGCTGCTCTATTTGTATTTGTATTTGTATTGTTGTTGTTTTTTTCTGTTGCTTACTTCTTTGTTTCTCTCAGCTTTGTTGTTGTCGTTCCGAAACGTTTCAAGGCAGTGCAGCTTTCGGAAGAACAATATTCCAATCGTTTCGTTTGCGTTCTTCGGCAATATAAAGTTAGTGGTTTCGTTTTCCCTCACTAGAGGTAACAGCTACAAAACAAATGAATCGTTCCTTGGCTTTCGCGAACGGTTCGTTAAACGTTTCGTTTGTTTGCCCGCTCTGATTTTAAGTACCAAGACGTAATTTTTTTGATTTGCTACTAAAAAATGTTTTGTAGGCCAAGCCAAGAGCAACAACTTTGCTAAAGACATAAAAGCAAAATTCAATATAGCTTACGAGATATGGAATCATTAATCCTACACTGAAGCTGAAAAGTTCAAAGGTCAATAAAAAGAAACCGGCAGCTAATCAGACCAAACCCATGCAGCGTTTTTATACTACCATCACACCCTTTCAGAATTTTTTGGTCTCGACCGTATCAACTTTTTTGAGTTCAAAAATGTGTCACAGTGTAATCAAACAGGACTGAACGCAAGCAGCAGGGAACGTGTAGCAATGAAATTATTTCAATATATCAATATTAAACACAAAGTGCAAACAAAGACCCTAATGAGTATGTGTGTGAGTGAACTAAGCTCAACGGCGAAACAGTTCATAGCCGCAATACCCTCCAACTCACAGAAAATAAGGGCACTTCGGGGTAGTTGTGAATAAAATTGAATAAGTTATTAAGTTTTTAAACCCTGCCAAAGAGAGCAATTAGGAGCGTAATTAAGTAAGTAAGTAAGAACGCCAAATCTTTCAGCAGTACGGAAGATCAATGCTACGGAACCACAAAGGTTCTTTCAACTGCATACTTCTAGGCGGCACCGGTTATGTCCACATAGAACAAAAAATTCAACGTACACTGGCCGAGACATCGCCCGATATGGAAAACTAGGCTCAGGTAGGGACGATGACAGTTGAGCATTTGATGACTGTGATGAAAGCTAGTTTCTCCGGAATAATGGACGAGCGGGTAGTTAAACTGCCCACATCTGGAGGACAATCTGAAGGGAGGAATGTGGGCACACATTCTATTGAAAGCGGTCAGCAGACTTCTTGAGGAAAAGATGCAGATTCAACCCCCATTGCAAATAGTAACGGCCAGAGAAATATTCGAATCACATGGGAAGATGGGAGTTGTGGTTGAGTTCGATACGAAGAAGGCGGCCCAGGATGTGCTGAGACAGACAAAAAAGCTAGCTGGAACTGAAATTTACGTAGAGAAGAATCTGAGCGCCGAAAAATGACTTCTCAAGAAGGTTATGCTGAGACTAAGGCGTAATATACTGACAAAAAACTTTACCAAAAGTGTAAATCTACGGGATGATAAACTTTTAATTGAGGCCAAATGATTTTACTGGAGCGAGGCTGGTGAGCGAGAAACAAATATAATATATGGGAATAATTTTGATATTAGAAATTTTGAATACAGCGAAAAATGTAATAGGGCAGCACATAGCTTAAAACAATAAATTTCCTATTAATATAAATAAGCCAGATTTATTTATTTTAAAAAGCCCTTGTGTGTGTTTCAGTTTTTCGATATTATTGCGCTTTTAAAAGTTATAGCCCAAAAACTATAAAAAAATTTGTAATATTTATACACTTAAAAAGTGTATGATAATTTGGCCCAGAAGTTTGCAACGCAAAGAAGGAATCATCTCCGACCACATAAAGTATATATATTCTTGATCAGCATGACAAACTGAGTCGATTAAGCTTTGTCCGTCCGTCTGTCCGTCTGTCTGTTTTATTAGGAGAACTTGAGAGGGCCGCCACCTATAAAACCTTACGTGAAATTCTAAGAAAAATCTTCAACTTACTTAAAATTACACAAATCTATAAATGGACATCTGTTTAAAAGTCTGGTAAAATCGAAAAAAAACCCAGTTTTGCGTGGAATTCTGGTTTCTCTTTTGTGTATCTGGGCTATTCTCGTTTGGTCCAGTGTTTTGCTAAAAGTAAAATGAAAGCAACTTCAAACGCAATTGAGAACACAAAAACGAAACCGAAGCGGAATCGCAGTTGTTTTACTTTTCAAAAAGTAGTGGAATTGAGAACATTCCTGAATAAATTTTTATATCGTCTCTTTCGGAGTCGCTTACTTTTTCCGCCATTGAATGTCATTCGTTAAATGCGTTCACTTTTTATACCAGTTAGGCTGCCTTCACACTGTTCGACACATGACACATGATAGTCTAGTAGTCCTGCGTTTTGTTCTGTTTTAAAGAATAGCTTGTCGAATTCATAGAATTTCATGGGGAAATGCGGGCCTACTAGATGTCATGGGTCATGTGTCGAACAGTGTGAAGGCAGCCTTACTCGTAGAGTATAAAGTGTATACTAAAGTGGTGCAAATACATACATACACAGGCAAAAGGAATGCTTTGCGGCGGTCCCGCGGGTGCGAAATTTTTCTTCCTTCCTTTTCTTTCATTCTCCTATATTGTTAATAGTTTCTACTCTGTACATTTCTACTGTATCAAATAAAATAAAAAAACATGCAGAAGGAATCGATTCCGACCATATAAAGAATATATTCTTGATTAACCTCAACAGCCAAGTCGATATAGCCATGTCCGTCTGTCCGTCAGTCTGTATGAACACCTAGATCTCAGAGACTAGAAGAGCTGGAGCCACCAAACTTGACATGTCCTCTTATTGTTTGTAAATCATTTCTTTTCATGAGTAACGGGTATATCGAAGTCGGTCAGAGCCGACTTTAACTTACGCTCTCGTCGCCATTTGAAGTTGGTGGGATAAATCGATTCAGCCGAGCTGCAGGTAATATTTATTTTTCTTGCAGTTTCTCAATTTATTTATCTTGATGTGGAACACGAACTAATTAGAGCTAAATTAGTCAGATCTACGGCCCCTGCGCCCACTACGTCCCCTTCCGCCTCTACCTCCGCGACCGCCACGACCACCGCGACCGCCACGACCACCGCGACCGCGACGACCGCCACGATCTTCACGATCGTCACTTCCGCCACGTCCGCCACGGCCTCCACGTCCTCCACGACCGCCACGTCCGCCACGACCTCCACGTCCTCCACGGCCTCCACGACCGTCAGGACCGTCACCACGTCCACCACATCCCCTAGGTAATGATGTTGTTGCTGACGCTGTGGTTGTCTCTCCCCCTGCTGGTGTTGATGCTACTGTTGTCTCTCCCCCCGCTGTTGTTGATGCTTCTGTTACTGTCCCATCAGTTGTAGTAGTTTCGTCACCAGATTGAGCCATGGATAATGCCACAAGTGCGACCAGGATGCCAAAGAATATGGTAAATGTGAAACGCATCTTGACTCCGTGGGTTCAACTGATGTATCTTCAGAACTTCTTGTGAACTGTGACTTCTCTGCATGATGATTGAATATTTATACCAAAAAGTTTTAAAGATCTCTCTATTATTATACATATATTAAGCTTCTCACTTGTTAAGCAAATATTAGAATCTGTGTTTATTTTTTAATGAAGCAAGCAGATTTAAACACGTACCTTAATATTTGGTTATCAAATATTTATATAGATATATTTTAAACGAAACAATAAGCAGTGTTTAAATTTAGAACTCCAGCACTGGAACACAAAGCGTTTGGCAAGGTCAGCTTCTACGAGGTATTGACAACAGAGCTAATCAGTCCCGCATCACCTACAGCCAACTGCAGTACAACCTTTCGAATTGAAACTACTTTCAAGATGACCTCGAAGACGCAGCCATATCGGTTATTTTCCGAGCGAGTACAAACTATACCCCGTAAAGTACAACGCACAGCCAATGCAGACTCTGCAATTGCGGAAAGAGAGAGAGAGAGGACACTGTACACTTTCTTGCCCGGTTCCCCATACTGAAAGAACTCAGGTTTCTGCACTTGGGAAAATCAACACTGTAACGCCAGGAATCACACGCACTCAATGTTGGCAATTTACAAAATTAACAATTAATTTATTGTTAATCGCACCTACCGCAGTTAACAATTAATTAATTGTAATTGCAATACCTTACAACTAACAATTAATTTATTGTTAATCATCAGTTTCTACATTAACAATTAATTAATTGCCAATCCCTGAAAAAAATTTGATTAAAAACTAACAATTTGATTGATTTAAGGGTTCGGAATAGCTCTTTGCTCGTAGCTGTTGAGAGCCAGCTCTTGCTCTTAGCTCATGATACTCAGCTCTTGGCAGCCATCAAATGACTCTTGGCTCGTGAGAAAAAGCTGGGATCCACAGACTTTGTGGTTCGCAAGTTACTTAAACCTATTTCCAGTGACTGACGACTTATTAAATCGCGAAAAATACCAACGAGGATACAAAATAGTAACAATGGAAAAGTTAGTGGAAAAAAATGCCAGGATCAATGAATAAGTGCAATTCTCAGCCATGGTAATAAGACCGCTAAATTCTTAAAAAACTGATTTTTATTACCACAAATAACCACATATAACAACATAACCATGATTATGAAAATACTGAACCCCTAACCATGGATGACCAACAGTGGCGTAGATAGCTTTTTGCAATGGGGGGTGATGAATTTCAGAATTTTTTCTTTGTTTCGTTTTAGTTTTATTTATTGTTATCGGTAGTAGTTTAGTATTCCGGCCTTCTATCAAAAAGTTTTAAAAAAAAGTGTCTTTCGATAGCCCGCGAACTATTAAGAATTTTCATTTAAAAAATTTCCCGTTTCATCTATGGTTTCTTTTTAAAAGAATGTCAAATAAATAATGAAAAATAAATATTTAAGCGACTTACTCCAAGAATATAAGGTAATTGACAAGTATAAGTCTTTCTTAGCTTAAAATATTCCTTTGCTGAACCGCGAACTATCAAGAACTAACATGCAATAACATGGGCCTGTAGAGAAACAAACGTAGTGGCCGGAATGTACGGGTGTACCTAGGGGGTACTGTAAAGTCTATACAAGTGAGGAGCGATTGAGAATCTACCAATCCGAAAAGAAGTTTGTGGACGAATAGGACACCATTGCATAATTTTAATCCCGATCGGAACGGTGGTAAGTGCAAATGCAGATTGCGAAGAGCGAAAATTATAAATTGTTTCTGCACAGATTCGACTTGCGATTGCTGATCTTTTTACTGTGGGCCCCATAAACTAGAGCAGTATTCCAAAATAGGGCGCACTAAGGATATGTTGAATGATTTATTTGTATAAGGGTTATCAAGCTCTTTGGACCAAGGCCTAAAAAGTGTCAGAACACCTTTGGCTTTATTCACTGTAGCTGCGAGTCAGCTGTCGAAACAAAGTTGCTGGTCAAATAGAATACCAAGATCATTTATATGTGAAATACGTTCCACGATAGCCTTCCGGGTGTTGTGTGTGTGGGAAATGGGTTTTCTGGAGCGAAGTTAGTGGCAGCAGATTTGACTTTGCTCATGAACAGAACAATCGCATTATCAACGTCCTCCTAAAAACTGCGTAAATCAGATCCTGGGAGTAAGATTCGGCTTCGGACTGGAGCAGTTTGACGACTCAGGCAACAACGGGTCTAGGTGACTACCCTGTGGGACTCCCAAAGTCGCGTTCACAACTGTTGAAAGTACATTGTTAAATAGTACCCGTTGTGTAAGATTTGATATATAAGCCGAGATCCAGTTCAATAATGTTGGTGGAAAGCCCAAAAGCGACAATTTGTGTGTAGAAAAAGAGCATGATTAACTAAATCAAAGGCCTTGTTAAAATCAGTGAAGACAACATCAGTTTGAGACTGGCATTGAAAACTGCGATTTATCAGTGATGAAAACTCAAGAATATTTATCGCCGTCGATCGACTTTTAACAAAACCATGCAGAGAAGGAGATATGAGGTTGCTTCATTGGTGCTGCAATTGGAAGTTAATTATCTGTTTGAGCAGTCTTGGGATTGCAGAGAGATTTGCAATGCCTCTATAATTCTCGCGCAAAAGAACATCAAAGTTCCTTTGAATCGTTTATTGATAGGAAAATTGAGTCATCGTGTTAATAGCAGAGGCTTTGCAGACTCTCTGTTAATAATCTGCGGAATATCATGTTTTTTCACCAGAAATTTTTCGCGATCCGTGAAACCCGCTCATTAAAAATTGCATACTTTTAGGCTGTACAATATAAAAGGTACAACATTTAAAACTCGAATTTCTGAAAACCTAGCTTTAGTGCAATATGCAAAGTAAACAATTGAGAAAGTCGGTCCAGTCCGACTATAACATACTCTGTACCTAGATTACGAGCTGAATGAACCGCTGCTGCTCAGCTCATCTCTTAGTTTCTCTTTGACTCTCTCTTGCTCTCTCTTTGTTAAATCTTGCCCGCTCTCTTTGCGGGGGTGGGAGGGGGTTTGGCAAAAATTGAAAATTTGCCTGCAAGTATAAGAATCAATAGTCCCATACATGTCAAACCTCTATCTCTTACCTGATAAACAAAATGTGTATAGGAAGTATTAAAAGACTTCGTGATCTAACATAGACCTTACATTAATTGTCAAGCAACTGTACGATAACATTCAGGTAGTACTAGACTCAAACAATTTCCCCCAAACAACCTCGCGAGAATGACATTAACAATTTTTGAATTCGGCCAAATAGATTTAGATTTATTGAGTGATTTCCTAGTGCTACAAGATAAACTTATAAATTAATGCACTAGTCACAAATATACAGAATTAACATTGACAAACATAATCCGACTTATCTGATATAATGATCATTAAATTTAAATTTTATATTCATTTTAATTTAATTATTATTATTTTGTATTAATATTCCTATATAACTTATTCTATTATTCCCTATCGGTTTCCCTATTTCCCTACTCGTTACATGTGATATTAAGAAGCATGATTTATAAGATATGTTTTTAGTTGATTTTGAAACTGCGTCGCGCCGCTAATGCATTTTAGGTAGTTTGGTAATTGGTTCCAAATTCGAACAGCATGAACACCAAATTGTCTTTCTGATAGGAGAAGTTTGTGCCTTGGTATAATTAAATTATTTGTTCGTCTTGATGTTGAGAACTCAAGTTTTTCAAAGAGATACAGTGGTTGTTTTTTAAAGATAATTTTGTGCAGTTGTATTAAAACCCTGAAGTTGGTCCATGAGTCAAGAGAGAGGTCGAATAGTTTTGTTGAGTAGCTGGATACGTGGTCTCTGCGTTTTAGTCCATAAACATATCGGGCAATGTCATTATGTGCTACTTTCAGTTTGCTAGAGTTAAAGGCATCACAGTTTGCAAACACTTCAATACCATAGAAAAGGGTGGGTAAAAGAAATGCTTTTGCTATTTGTAAGCGAATATTGGTAGGGAGATATTGTTGGGACAGATTTAAATTTCTTAACACGCCATAAGTTCTTCCCACAGCTTTCACTATATGTGTGTTCCAGTTGAGATTTCTATTGAAATGAAAACCCAAATTTTTTGCTTCTTCCACATATTTTAATGGCGAATTCTCAATTAAAAGGGGTCGTAAGTTGCTTGTGTTAAGGAGCTTTTTACTTATAACCAAACATTTGGATTTGGACGGGTTCAGACAGAGACCATTGTTTTTGCCCAGCCTGAGATCTTCATTAACTCACTATTACATACATCAATACATTCATCTAATTTATCTAGTGGATGGCTAACATATAACTGGACGTCGTCGGCGTACATATGACAATTACTATTACACAAAATATTTGGCAGATCATTAACATATATGGTAAACAGTAAAGGGCCGAGGACAGAGCCTTGAGGCACACCACGTTTAACATGTAATAACGAGGACTTTGAAGACGGTATAACAACTGCTTGACACCTATTAGGCAGATAAGATTTCGAAAGATTTAATGCTGTGTTCGAAAAGTTATACAATGTGTCCAGTTTTGTGCAAAGTATATCGTGATTTACTGCATCAAAAGCCTTGCTGTAGTCCAGCAGGGCGAGTAGAGTTACTTTACCATCATCCAACTCACTTCGAATATCTTCAACCACATTTAAAATAGCTGTTGTACAACTTCTATTCTTCCTAAAGCCGGATTGCCTTTCATTTAACAGCGAATTGTCAGACATGTGGATTCGAATTTGATCTACCATAAGATGTTCCAAAACTTTTGATAGGTATGGCAATATAGCTATCGGTCGATAGTTATTGTCCGGCCTTAGGATAGGAACTATTTTGGCAGATTTCCATATCTCAGGGAATACAGAAGTTGTAAGTGATGTATTGAGCTCATGAGTTATGTGGGGAAAGATTTTAGGGAGAAGAATTTTTATAAATTTTGGGTTCATTTCGTCAAGTCCAACTGCATTAAATTATATTCTAAGAATACTTTCAAGGACATCACATTGACTTACACATCTAAAGTTAAAGCTATTATCACAGTCGTTGTGTGGTGCACCACCCAGGTAGGTATTATGGAAGACTTCGGGGATTTCAGATAGATTAACAAACTGTTTGTTGAGTTTATTGACATCAACATCAGGATCAGTTTCTTGCTTCTGTTTTCCAATACCTAGTTTTTGAATTTCCGTCCATTTCTGTTTGCTAGATATTGCACTTTGAAATTTATTAGAGTAATAAGCCCTTTTGGATGAATTTATCAGACTGACTACTGTTTTTCTTAAAGTTCTAAAATTATTGTGGTGAAACTCAGTTTTATACCTTTTCCATTTGCAGTACGCTTTGTCTCTTTTACTTATAGGTATCTTGATGTCACGGTTGAACCATGGCTTTTGAGAAGCTTTAATGGTAATTCTTCGTACTGGAACAAAATTATGAAATAATTGACTGATCCCATCCTGCAGCATACCGATTTGGGAGTCTGCTGTCGGCAAATTATAAATTGCATCCCAGTCATAGTTATAGAGGTCATTTTGTAGTAGCGAATAGTTTATACTTCTAAAGTCCCTATATTCTATGAATGAGTCAAGTCTATTAATGTAAATGTCATAAGTTAAAAATATTAGATCGTGTTTCGAAAAAACGGGCGCTGATATTTGGTCATAAAGCAGAATTTTACTCTTATCACTAACAAAGAAAAGGTCAAGTAGAGTATTATTATAGCGTGAAAAGTGTGTGGCTTGAGTACTATTTACTAATTCCACACCCAGTGTCTCAATGTTATCCGTCAGGTGCTTTTCCAACAACACGTTGGAGTTAAAGTCTCCTGTTAGAATAATGTCACTATAATCTAAGCTAATATCACTAATAAGATTAATTAGATCACTATGGTCAGCATCTCGACGAGGTCGGTAAATGCACCCAATCAGTAGTTTAGATTCATCAAGATGTCTATTGTTGATTGATAGAAACAAGATTTCAATTGGACTTCCTGTCGACTGCTTGCAAATAATTTTCGTTTTAAGAGTATTACGTACAAAAATTGCAACCCCTCCCGCATGGCCGACACGATCTGAACGAAAAACATTAAATCCGTCACAATTAATAGACGAGTCACATAAACTTGACATAAACCATGTTTCCGAAACACAGATAATATCAACATTAGAGTTTACAAACAAATATCTAAACTCTTCAATCTTATTGGACAGACTTTGGGCATTAATGTGACAAATTTGCAAACCTCTTTTTTGAGCACTGAGAACTCTGATCATTGTATGACTGTTCGAATTGGAATTACTTATGTTATACGTCATTATTTGTATAATTGTTCCTAACTACAAGAGGCGCACGCATAAAAATAAACCAAAAACAGATTTGATTAACATTCACAAACCTAACTAAAGAGTTTACGATCAAACATGTAACGAAAAGGGAAAAGAACATTATCGTAATACTAAAACTATAATAAGAGATACAACCAGAGATAGACAATTTAAGAGCGAAAGTTATTATCTGTGCTTACTGATCCAACTCTTTCCGAGTCTGCAGCCAGATCATTAGGGCGAGCGGCGGCAGCCTGCATCTCCGATTGCAATGAAGAGAGCTTTTGCATGCTATCAGAAGCTTTGACATCAGAAGCTTTGACATGCACTACTGCACGTCTGGTGAATACTGCACACACCAGCTTCTGTCTCTTAAGCTTCATTGCCTCTTTAAAGCGGAGCTTGCTTGCGTAGTTAGTCTTAGTGAGTTGCTCATTTAAGTAGATGGGGAGTAGGGGAATCATAGCCCAGCATCGTTAGATTTAGTTGCTGTTTTTTTTCTCGACAATAAGCACCGGCTGCACGCAGCAGCATTACCTTATCTCGCACGTGTTCGGTCTTAAGAATAATTGTTGGGTCTACAACAGTACTCGCCACCCTGTTTCTCTGTTTCTTACCTCTGTTTCTTTCCAAACTATCCATACTAATATTCATAAAAAGTCATACAAGCTTAGTTCAAAGCTTAATCGTTGGACTAAAATATCAATAGATTTCCAATATTTCCCTGTTCAGGTTTTTGAAAAAACCATTTAATTTTGAGAACCGAACCTAATTTTTCGAAAAAGTAGTCAGGTTCGGGTTAAGTTCCAGGAGTTCAAAATTTTAGTGGTTCGGTTCAAGGTCCGGTTCGTCGGACCCAAAAACCCCAAACGAAACCGGTTCTAAAGGGTTCGGTTCAGGACCGGTTTGAAAATTTTTTGCTCAACATTTATTTGATGAGTGTTCTGAATGGTTGCTTTTATTATTCAAAAATTTAAATTAAATTATTATTATTAAATTATAAAATTGCCTTCATTTTTGCAAGTTTAAAATTTCTGCAATAAATTTTAAAAATAACTGGAATGACAGTGGCAGCAGTCAAGGATCGAATGCTCGAATAAATTTAAGACATCACTTACCTTTTTTAGGAAAAAAATTCACTTGTTCGCTCTTCAAGAAAGACAACGAGAATATTTTTTTCTGGCTTCGCTGACTATCTTGCCAGATGCAGCTGCCTTGCGCTATAAGATCAGAAGTTTTGCCAAGAGAGCAAGAAAGTGAGCACATGCGCAAATCGCAAATGTTTTGTAAAAGTCGGAGGCTGTATACGACAATGCTAGCAAAAGCAATCTTATTTTAAGCTTGGTTTGCAAACCGCTTGCTAAATTGCTGGCTGGTAAAACATATTTTATTTTACCAGGATAAATTTGTGGGATATTTTTGTGGGCAGAATTTTAATAAATAAGATTTAACATTCAATTAAGAGATAAAATTTAAAATGATTCGATTGCACTTCGATTTTAATCATTATACTCTGTACCGAAGGTACATAGAGTATATCAAGTATGTGCAAAAGTATGTAACAGGAAGAAGGAATCATTTCCGACCATATAAAGTATATATATTCTTGATCAGCATCAACAGCCGAGTCGATATAGCCATGTCCGTCCGTCCGTCCGTCCGTCTGTCTGTCCGTTTGTCCGTCCGTCCGTATGAACAAACAGATCTCAGAGATGGTAAGAGATAGTGGTTTGACATGTATGGGACAAATGCTTCTTATACTTGCAGGCAGATCAAGTTTATTTTCAATTTTTGCCACGACCCCTCCCGCCCCCGCACTTTGGAAAAAACGTTATATCTCCTACAGTTTCAAAGATAGAAGATTTGTTCCTTCTGGAAATAGTAATTAGCAAAAAGTATCGATTTGCCGAAGAAATAATAAAGATCGGATGAGCGGTTTTCAAGTTATGAGGAAATAAGTAAACAACACTCCCCCACCCACTCCCACCATTAGAGAGAGAGAGAAAGAGAATTAGAGATGAGCGCTGCACCAGCATTGCATTCAGCTTCTACTCCAGGTACAGAGTATGTTATAGTCGGGCTTGTCCGACTTTCTCACTTCTTTTAAATTAAACTAGATCAACTACCTAAAACTTTTTAAAAACACTTAGGGTATTCACTTTGTTGAGCACTTAGACACTTGGACAGGTTCGTCTGACTAGTATTAGTATTTGTTCAGAGTAAATTGTTTTTAGAAATGCTTACACTTTTCCCCAAGTGCCTATGTGCCCTACAAAGTGAATACCCTAAATTTGTTTTAAATTAATATAAAATTTCGAAAGTGGAATTGATTCGTGTTCTCTTAATACCAAAACGAAAAGCTTTTTCGTTTTGAAAAGTAATGCTTGTTGGTCGGTGGTATCAAAAGTAATTGCGAAATTACTCTTACAGTTGCTCGATAATCTAGTGAATTTACCTTAACTCTCTGATCCATAGTGAAATTTAGTAAGCATTCTAGTTTTTAATTGATTTAAAGAATTTTTTTGTTTATGGTGTCTAGCTTTCGGCTGTGAAGAGTGAAACCTAAAGCAGAGTTCCCCAAAATAGCCCCGGGACAAGAACACCATCGGCAATTCACACGCAGAGGAGCCGATTGCATGCCGAATTCATGGCTCACTAACTGTCAGAGAAAATAAAACGAATAACGAAGAGTGAAACCTAAGCCTCTCTTATTTTCGACTGTTTCGTTTGCGATCGATTTGCTTGGAATTCCGGTTTCTCTCTTGTGCATCTAGTGACATTCCCGCTTGGTACAGTGCTTTGCAAAAAGTTAAAAGAGAGCAACTTCATTTGGAATTGAGAACACAAAAACGAAACCGAAGTGGAATTGCGTTCGATTTACTTTTCAAAAAGTAGTGGAATTAAAAACATGCCTGAATATTTTCATTGGGGAGCAAATCTTACACTTATTCATAAAATTTTTAGAGATATGTGAATGCATAGTTGCACGAGCGCTGTTTGCAGCCGAGCTGCAGGGTGCAGTCTTCTTCTTTAATGGCCATTACAACCGTTCGACTGTCTGGGCCTCTGCGATTAACGCTCTTCATTCGCTTCTGTTCTGTGCGAGCTGCCACCACTTGGTCACACCAAGCTTGGCAATATCTTCCCGCACCTGGTCTTCCCACCTTGCCGCTTCCAAATTCAACCGCCTTCGATTTATACGCCTTTTTGCTGGAGCTTCTTCCTTCATCCTGGCGACATGTAGGCTGGTGTCCCCATTCGAATGCGGAAATCATCGCCGACTTTTAAAGGTCCATAAATCCTCCGGAGAATTTTTCGCTCAAACACGCCAATCGCCGCTTCATCCGCTGCTGTCATTGTCCATGCTTCTGCGCCATATTGCAGGACCGGGATGATAAGCGACTTGTAAAGGGCTATTTTTCTTCTTCGCTTGAGGTCTTTGCTCTTGAACTCCCTACTTAGCCCATAGTAGCATCGGTTCGCAAGAGTGATTCTTCGTCGGATTTCCAGACTGATGTTGTTTTTGCTGGTTATCATCGTTCCGAGGTAGACGAAATCCTCCACAACATTAAAATTGTACTCTCCCATTGTAACAGATTGTCCGAATCGCAATGACTTTTTGTCCGCGGATACTAGGTACATCGTCTTGTCCTCATTTACCGCTAAACCCATTAATCTAGACTCCTTCTCAATCTCTGAAAACGCCATGCTTACTGCCCGTTTGGTTTTGCCGATAATGTCAATATCATCGGCATATACAAATAGCATTAGATTTTTATGAATAAATCCGCCGGTTCTGTTGGCATGTCGGCACTTGCGCAGTATATCTTCCATCAGTAGATTAAAGAAGTCACACGATAAGTTATCGCTTTGCCTAAAACCTCTTTTGGTATCAAATGGTTCGGAGAGGTTCTTTCCTATTTTGACGGAGCTTTGCGTACTTCTCAACGTCATCATGCCAAGTCGAACGTACTCTGCTGGAATACCTAAAGTAGACAGGGCTTTGAAGAAGCTTGATTTGATCGGTGTGGCAAGGTGCAGTCGGTTATTAGAAATATTGACAATAATTATTTTTCTTGCAGTTTCTCAATTTATTTAACTTGAGGTGGAACACGAACTAATTAGAGCTAAATTAGTCAGATCTACGGCCTCTGCGCCCACCACGTCCCCTTCCGCTTCTACCTCCGCGACCGCCACGACGTCCGCGACCGCCACGACCACCACGATCGTCACGTCCACCACGACCTCCACGTCCACCACGGCCTCCACGACCGTCACCACGTCCACCACATCCCCAAGGTGATGATGGTGTTGCTGACGCTGCTGTTGATGCTTCTTCAATTACCTCTCCCCCTGGTGTTGATGCTTCTTCATTTACCCCTCCCTCTGATGTTGATGCTTCTGTTACTGTCTCATCAGTTATTTGAGCCATGGATAATGCCACAAGTGCGGCCAGGATGCCAAAGAATATGGTGAATGTGAAACGCATCTTGCCTTCGTTGGTTCAACTGATGTATCTTCAGAACTTCTGGTGAACTGTAACTTCTCTGCACGATGATTGGATATTTATACCAAAAATGCTGAAATACTTTTCAGAGCTCTCTATTATTAAATATTAAGTTTCACTCTTGTTTAAGCCAAGCAAATATTCCAATCTGTGTTTATTTTTCAATGAGGCAAGCAGATTTTGACACGTACTGTAATATTTGCTTATAAAATATTAATATAGATATATGTATTTCAAACGAAACAATAAGCATTGTCCAATCCAGCTGAAGTAGACAGAATGATCAAACAGTGCTACATTGCCGAAAATCCAGGAATTGATGTAGCGCTCGTCGATGGCACGTGCGAAATACTTCTCTAGCTAACCTCTAGTTGATTTCTTTACAAATTTAAAATAATTATTAATACTACAGTCAGAAAAAAAGTATAGTTTTTGATGATCCTCAGGATGTTTTCGGTATCCATTTGGAATGGATTGTTAACTTTCCTTTTTTGGGATTCATTGGATATTTTCAAAGTCGGATTACTTTGGCTTAAAAAGGATCTATCAGACAAAAATATTTCATTGATCTATATTCTTCATCCAGAGGAGCTGAAAAATGTGAAAAGGATATTTAAAAAATGGATCTTGATATTTGAAAATCCATTCTACAGGGATCTTTTCTTTTTCTCTGTGTAGTAGGTTATCGTGTCCGAGTGCTTTTGGCGATACTTTGCAACCATAATTGGTAGTAACAGCTGCCATCTGTTTTGAAGCGACTAGCAAGAAGCGGTAGAGAAAGGAATAGACGTCTTATTTGAATATTGACGAAACTGAAGCCTACAAGGCCGCAAAACTATAGCAGATGCGTGGAAAATAAGCGGAACGAATCTTGAAGTAGTCAGGGAGTGACTCTTCGTTTCATAAGCACCTCAAACAAAACCTTAGCGAACCCAAAATTGTAATAAATTCGACTCGGAAAGAGCTGCTTAGAAAAAGGAACGTAAGCCACAGCACCGAACACGCATAATTTTTAGCAAGAGCAATTATGTGCTATTCTGCTCAAGTGCGGGGCGTTGATCAATTTGAAGACGTAGAAAAGCTCCTTCGATTTTTTCAAACGAATATATCACCTTACCCAGTACTCCCCCAACTATGCAATACATTTAGAAACAGGACTTCCCACCATGTCACAGTATACAATGCAAATACATTTCTCTTTTGTCTTCCAAGAGTTGTTACATCTTATTTGCTTGGGACCAAAACGCAGTTTATCCGGACTTGGGAATCCAATGCACTGGAACACTACATCAAATGAAATCTGAGCGATTGCAGCACATGGATCGTTTGGGAAGGTCAGCTCCTACGAGGTATTGACAATAGAGAGAGAGAGAGAGAGAGTCAGTTTCGAAGCAGAAGCTAGAGCTAGTTAGTCCCGCATCACCTACAGCCAACTGAGTTTAAACTATACCCCGAAGAGTACCACGCTCTGCCCGTATTTTATTATCTGTTCAAATTTATTTGTAAATTGGTTAAATTCAGAATTAGTTTTTTAGAAATAATCATCTTCTTCTTCCTTATGGGCCATTACTTTGTGCAAGCTGGCACCAGTTGTTCACACCAAGCTTGGCAATGCCTTGCCGCACCTGGACTTCTCATCGTAGTGGTGGTCTCCCCCTCTTGCCGCCTCCATAGTCAGCCGCCTTCGATTTATACGCCTTTCTTACTGGAGCTTCTCCGTCCATCCTGGTGACATGTCCTAACCAGCTGAGCCGCTGTTGCTTTAAGCGCTTGACCAGACAGGTGTCCCCACTGAGCTCATACAGTTCATTATTCTTTGGAATACGGAAATCATCGCCAACTTTTAAAGATCCATAATTTCCTAAAGAATTTTTCGTTCGATCACGCCAATCGCCGCTTCATCCGCTGCAGACTGGGTTAATAAGCGACTTCTATAGGGCTATTTTCGTTCTGCGCGTGAGATCTCTGCTCTTGAACTACCTACTTAGCCCACAGTAGCATCGGTTTGCAAGAGTGGTTCTTCGTCGGATTTCCAGGCAGGTGTTGTCGCTGCTTATCGTCGTTCCGAGGTAGACAAAATCCTCTACAACTTTAAAGTTGTACTCTCCCATTGTGACAGATTGTCCAAGGCGCGCAGACTTATGTTTCAAGGATACTAGGTATTTCGTCATATCCTCCCCATTATGCGATCAGACTGCATTAGTTCAGACTGCTTCTTAATCTCTGAAAACATGCGGCATATGCGAGTAGCATTTGGTCTTTACAAATAAATGCGCCCGTTCTGTTAGCATGTGGGCACTAGCGCAGTATATATTCCATCAGTAGATTGAAGAAGTCACACGAAAAGTTATCGCCCTGCCTAAAACCTCTTTTGATATCTTCTCAACGTCATCATGCAAAGTCGCACGTACTTTGCTGGTATACCAAAAGTAGAAAGGGCTTCAAAGAACCTTGACCTTATCGGTGTGTCGAAGGCAGATGTATAATCAACAAAAAGGTGGTGTGTTTTAATGGCTCTCTCATAGCATTTGTCGTAATGTGAATATCGGGTCGGCGGTGAATTTACCAGTTCTAAAGCTATGCTGATAAGATCAGTGTGTCAATAGGCGGCTTTACACGTTCACAAATGAAGCGCGACAGAACCTTATTTGCGATGGTAAGGAGACTGATTCCGCAGTAGTTGCCGCAAACTGCAGGGTCTCCTTTTTTATAGATTGGGCACAGAACACTTAGGTTCCAATCGTCGGGCATGCGTTCGTCAACCCATATACGGCACAGAAGTTGGTGCAAACAATTCAGCGGGCAGCTCATCAGCGCCAGGTGAGTTCTTGTTGTTTAGCCTTTGTCTGGCTAAACAGATTTCCTGTTGATCGGCGGGTCTATCTCTATGTTGTCGATTGGTGGCATCGCTACTTCTTTAAAGGCGGCAATCGTTCGTCATCGCCTCCCAGCAGGTTGGAGAAGTGACGTCTCTAAAAAAATCATCTAGTTCATAAAAAAAAATAGAGGCAAGCTAAATTCGGCTCGACCGAAGTTTATATACCCTTGGAGCTTGATATATGCCTGACAGTTTGTATGGCAGCTATACTATATAGTGGTCCGATCTCGACAAATCTGGTTGAAATTATTTAAAATGATTGAAAACTTATAAATACGAGCGTTGGGAGCGATAACATTGAAAACAAAAAAGTTTTTCTCACTAAGACTTTTTTTCAGACCTAACTTTTGTATGGCAGCTATACTATATAGTTGTCCGATTTTGACAGGGCTTAATGAAATTATGTGAAATCATTAAAAACTTATAAATACGAGCGTTGGGAGCGATAGCACTAAAAACAAAAAAGTTTTTCTCACTAAAACTTGTTTTTCAACCGATCGTTCCTATGGCAGCTATATACTATAGTCATCCGATCTGGCCGGTTCCGACAAATGTGTGGCGTATTTGTACCAAAAGACTTTGTGCAAAGTTTGGTTAAGAGAGAGCTTTAAAACTGACGGAGAAGATTGCATAGAAACAGACAGACGGACGGACAGACGGACATGGCTATATCAACTCAGCTCGTCATGCTGATCAAGAATATATATATACTTTATGTGGTCGAAGATGCTTGCTTCTATGCGTTACAAACATCCGGACAATTTCAATATACCCTCTCCAAGGGTATGAAAATTGAAAATAAAAAACCTTACCTACCACTATTAGATGATGATGAATAAATCATACTACATACTACTACTATAATAAGTTTGCATTTAAAAATGGCTATACAGCGTCTAAAGGCCCAGCCAAGCTTCTTTCAATCTCTTGGCGTGTGTGCTATAATTTTTCGCACTTTTTCGAAATAGACCTACAGTTTTTACGCCAAATCCGAACGGAAAAGATTGAAAAGCTTTTTCATGGCTAGTTACTTCAGAGCTGGCGCCAATAGCTGGTGAATTTGTGTAAAAGATATTTTCTATATCTTGCGCATTGGGCGCAAATTGTGCTCAGTTATTAGCAAGTAGTTGACGCGATTGGTACAGCGCAATCATGAAAAAAGAATCGAAGCAGATTTTTTTTTTGGAATTCATAGAATTTTATAGTTTTTTACCTGCTCTGTGGATCATAATAGCGAAATGGTACGCCAACAGAGAGATAAAAAACTATCAATATGAAATTATTATAGAAAAAAACAAACATTACGCTTTGAGAATTCTGGTACTGACACCTGATCATACTGGTATATAATAGAATCTGTCTGTAATATTCACGTCTAGTAAACGGTCCCAGATGTTCGTTAAATGAAGCCCCATTTGCCTTCTAAAAGTCATGGGATAAATCGGTTCAACTAAATTGCTGGGTGCTGTCGGGCATAGGAAATATTAACAACATTTATTTTGCTTTACTCCATTTATTTATATTGAGGTGTATTACGATCTAGATAGACCTAAATTAGTCCCATCTACGACCCCTGCGCCCACCACGACCCCATCCGCCTCTACGTCCACGACCGCCGCGACGTCCGCCACGACCTCCGCGACGTCCACCACGACGCCTTCCATATCCATCACCTCTCCAATGCCGACAATCACATCCCGAAGGTGTTGACGATTCAGTTGTTATTCCCGCTGCTGCAGTTGACGCTTCTGTTGCAGTAGCATCAGTTATGGATGGATCTATTGGCGCAGCTGTAGATTCCCCAGGAGCTTGAGCCATGGATAATGCCACAAGTGCGGCCAGGATGCCAAAGAATATGGTAAATGTGTAACGCATCTTGACTTCGTTGTTTCACTGATGTATCTTCAGAACGTCTTGTGAACTGTAACTTCTCTGCATGCTAATTGGATATTTATACCAAAAAGTTATTAAGAGCTCTCTATTGTTATACATATATTAAGCTTCTCACTGGTTAAGTCAAGCAAACATTAGAATCTGTGTTTATTTTTCAATGAGGCTAGCAGAATTAGTTACGTACCCTTATAACGTACATAAATATGTTTAAAAAAAAAACAATAAACAGTGTAGGAATTTGGAATTTAGAAATCAGTAAGACGTCACAGACTCGCAACTTTACACGTTGACACTTTTTAAAATATGTGCTGCGCGAAGAGCTGTTTTTGAATTTAAATTTGTATTATATAATATTTATATTTATTAACAAAAACATAAATATTGACAATAAAATAATTTATTGTTTTTAATTTAGTTAGACATCGATGTTGTATTTTTGAATATTTTTTCGTTTAGTTTCGTTGGTATATTAAAATACATGCAGCTGCAGGAAAAAAGTAGTTTAGTTATTTCGTCGCAATAAACTTCTTGCGCCAGCTCCAAATGTTCTTTTTATACCCTGTTCCCATTAAAAATAGGAAAAAGGGGATCATGAAGTTGTGCAAATGTATGTAACAGGGAGAAGGAAGAACCTCCGACCCCATAAAGTATATATATTCTTGATCAGCATCAACAGCTGAGTCGATTTAGCCATGTCCGTCTGTCGTATGTCCGTCTGTCTGTCTGTATGAACGCGTCGATCTCAGAGACTGTAATAGATAGAGCCACAAATTTTGGCATGTATATAGGTGTATACTGTACCCACATCGAGTTTGTTTCAGATTTCGAAAAATCCTCCTCCTCCATCTTTAAACAGCAAAAATCTGTCTTTTTATCTGTATAAACGCGTAAATCTCACAGACTATAAGAGGTAGAGCCACAAATTTTTGCATGTATGTAGGTGTACACCGTACCCAGATAAAGTTTGCTCCAGGTTTGGCAAATTCTTCCTCCATCTTCTTCTAACCGCGAAAAACTGTCAGAGCTTCAATTTTTAAGATTTAACCTAGTGGCTTGATATATATTCAGTGAGGCCCAACATCTATCTATTCTGTGTACCACAATGAGATCCAAGTGCGCCTGCCCATTTATTGAAATAAATTTTAAAATAAATGGAATTCAAAGCTATAGGAACCACATTACTTGGGACAGGGTATTTTGCTGTCGGGGCACTCGACCGCAACACTCTTACTTGTTTAAATATTGGTTTGGTGCACAGTAGTGTGACAAACGAATCCATCCGCTAGCGGAATTGACCCCCATCAATTTGGTCGCTTAAAACCACTTAAAGTTGAGTAGCGTATATGTTGTCTCTAATACTCATTGCTCCTTGCCTTATTGGCCTGGAGCCTGCTAAAACGTTCGATGATCAAAGCTCGAAAGTTGTATTATGAAGCTTCTAAGGTTCTATATATGAATAAACGGTTTGGTCAATTTGGTCCTTAGTTTAGCACTCAGACAAACTAAATCGTCCGCTAGCGGAATTGGCAACTTATTCAGATGGGTGGGCCAGCGTACCGTGTAGTGTGGCTGTTCAACGCCAAAACACCACCCTTCATCAAAATACCAAAGATATTGAAATTGTTCAGATGTTTGTAACGCATAGAAGGAAGCATCTCCGACCACATAAAGTATATATATTCTTGATCAGCATGATGGGATGACTACAGCATTTGGCTGCGATAGGAACGAAAGGCCGAAAAAGTAGTTCTAGTGAGAAAAACTTTTTCGTTTCCAATGTATATCATATTATCTGCTTTGGCAAAATTTTGAAGAGTTTAATCAAAATTAGATGAATATGTCGTATAGCTGCCATATGGTAGACAAATATCATGCTCCAAGGGTATATATACTTCAGTAGCTTCCGTCTGTCTGTTAGTATGATCGCGTCGATCTCAGAGACTGTAATTGATGGAGCCACAAGTCTTAGCATGTATGTAGGTGTACTGCACCCATATCAAGTTTGCTCCAGATTTCACAAATTCCTCCTCCTTCTTCTTCTAACCGCAAAAAACTGTCAGAGCTACAATTTTAAAGTTTGAGCCTAGTGACTTAATATATATTCAGTTAGGCCCAATATCTATCTTTTTTGTTTACCACAATAAGATCCGAGCAAAAAAAAAACCGAAGATATGCAAGTGCGCCTCCCCATTTATTCAAATAAATTTTAAAATAAATAAAATTCAAAACCATAGGAACCACATTACTTGGTACAGGGTATTTTGCTGTCGGGGCACTCGACCGCAACACTCTTACTTGTTTTTGATTTCATTATTCAATTTATTTGTTTTCTTGTAATGGATGCGTTATAGTTATGGCCAAATTAGTCCCATCTACGATCCCTGCGCCCGTTTTCTCTACGTCCTATTCTGCCCCTGCGTCCACGACCGCCACGACTTCCACCACGGCGACGGTCATAGTCACTCCAAAAACAGGGTCCACAGTGCCGACTCCAATATTCACATGGTGTTATCGTTGACGCTTCAGTTTCCCCAGCTGCTTCTGTATTCTCTATTGTTGACGCATCGGTTGTGGCTGAATCAGTTGTAGATCTGGGTGCCGGGGGTGATACGGGCGGTGGAGGATCCATATAATCTTGAGCCATGGATAATGCCACGAGTGCGGCCAGTATGACAAAACATTTGCTATATGTGTTACGCATCTTGTGTTCGTTGGATCACCAGATGTATCTTCTAGTGAACTCTAACTTCACCGCATGCTGTTTGGACATTTATATTAAAAATGTTTAAATGTGTTTTAGAGCTTTCTGTTATTTCATATTTTATATCACATTTGTTAGAGTCATGCAAACATTCGAGTCTGTATTTCTTTAGCATGAGGCAAGCAGATTTGGAAAGGCACCTTAAATATTTAGCTATACTTTTTACAAAACAATAAGCGATTTACGTATTAAAAAACCTTTTTGGAAATTTATAAATTTACTTTGGACAGCTGGAATTTGACGGTTGTTTGAAAATGTATGGGAGATGATATACATATATTTGGAGAAAAATCATTCTCCATTTTAGAGCAAATCGAGAACGTAAGTTAAATTCGGCTCTGACCGACTTTAACTTACTCTCTCGTTTTATTTGTCATTATTCAATATTTGCCAATATCAATTATAGTTTTTGTGTTATTCAACTTTAAGCGAGGCATTAAAAACTAGTAAGACCGTTGCAGTCGAGGAGCTCGACTTCGAAATACCCTGTACAATTGACACACACACATACACACACGCACACATACACATAAACGCTCCCTCACACACGCGGGCGCAAGCAGCAAACGTAATGCGTAATAAGCAAAGCGTGGGGGGAGGGGGGGTGCAAAAATTGTTTCGTGAATAACTTCAAATCTCATTGTGCGTTTCAGAATAGATAGATTAATGGCCTAAGATAATATATATTAAGCGACGATGTTGTAACTTTAAAATTGTGACTCTGACAGTTTTTTGCGGTTTAAGGAAGGAGGGGGAGAAATTTTGCAAATCTAAAAAAAACCTGATCTGTGTACGACCTATACCTATGTACATGCAAAAATTTGTATTTCTATCTCTTATAGTCTCTGAGATCGACGCGTTCATACAGACAGACGGACGGACGGACAGACGGACATGGCTAAGTCGACTCGGCTGTTGATGCTGATCAAGAATATATATACTTTATATGGTCGGAAATGATTCCTTCTGCCTGTTACATACATTTGCACGACTTCATGATCCCCTTTTACCCATTTTCAATGGGTACAGGGTATAAAAAACAACGCCAGGAATTTTTAGTTTACCTTTTCGATGCTTGTGTATCCAGCAACATGAACGTAATCCACATTTTCTTATCGATAGTTGGCATATCGATAACGTGTGTGGATGCCGAGAACAGCTGACACACAGCGCAGGAATATATTGTCAACAATTAAGGCCCATACGGACATCCGAAGTGCGAAATTTAGCTAACTTCACCCATGATTCGTCGCCGTGGAACTTAAGAGCAGTGTAACCAGACTTAAGAAAAAATTACGCCAAAAAATATGTTTTTGATATTTTTAATTTAATTGGCGGTGGGTCACACTGCTCGATCATTTGTATTTTGTTTTGATGCCAAGTTGATTTTTTGTAGAAGCTCGCCAAGCCTTGTTCACAAAATTTAAGTCCGAATGGCTGGGGTGGAAAAGATAAAATTGACAACTCGCTCTTTCACCGCCAAAATTAAAAACATTTTTCTGTCATGCAAAAACACTTTCAAACGATTCTTTCGCTTTTGTTTTTCTTCCATGTTCTTATTTTTATTTTCTTTTTAAATCAATTTAGCTAAAAGCAGTCCAGCTAATCGATGCAGGTGGAAGCAGAGGGGCTTAACATGGTGCATTCTCAATGCTGCTTCAGCTGGTCAAAGCACAATAAGGCCCACAGCCTTCTTACATAGTATCCACAAATGTGCTGCTAAGTGCAACATTGTCTGTTAAGTGTAACCTTCAACTTCGCACCTCCGTACAGGCAAAAAGTTCAAGAGGCGAAGTTGTAACTTCTGCTTCTTCTTCCCTCAATTTTTGCATGAAACTTCTCGCTACTTTTGATGTCCGTATGGGGCTTAAGCATGAAACGCTTGGAGTAAGCCCGGGACAAGGTACTCCTGAGACCAGAACGTAAGGCTCGTCATACCATTGTGGCCTACTATACGAAGCTCAAAGCTAAAATCAATTCTAGGCTTACTCTTCAAGTAAGAATTGCGTTACCCTGTCCACATATTCTAGGCGTCCAAGAGACCGAAAAACAGGGTATGAGACCCACCTCAGAGCTTTTAAAGTTTAAATGAAGTTTATTTGTATTTGTTTGACAGTTGTTAATTTTTTTTTACATAAAAATATAAAAAATTCTTTATTTCCGGTCCTGGCATTAGGACATTTCCTTGAATTTTGCCTCCGCTTCCTTTCTCCCAATCTCAATTCCGATATCCTTTCCTTCCTCCACTCCGGTCTTGTAAGCATTATCTCCAGCTTCTTGTTGACCGACGCAGCCTGACGCCTGGATAAAGTCGCAAGGTTGCCGGGCAGCCTGTATCTGACGGGCTCAAAACAGCACTCGCACTGCGACTCCTTTAAAGTGCAAAACCCACACCTAATTGAGGATGAGGATGACGATGACGGTGCGTCGTTGTTGTCCTGTTGGGGCTCATTTGTGCGCGGTCTGTACCTGAACTGCGGACGCCCACCGCCCCGACGCCAGCGCGGCATCCCACAGTAGTTGTTGTTGTTGTTCATTTTCTGTGAAATGAAAAAAAAAAAGAAAAATTAGTTTCCAAATTGCATTATTAATGGCCTAGAGCTTTCAAAAGAGATTGATAATCAAAATAGCAACTAAAACAGCGGTGGGCAACCTCATAGCCCTTCTTACCCGCGCATCCCGCCCCTTTTTATTTTTATAATTCTACGACGCAATAGAAATTACAACAAACCCACGCTGCATCGCGCTGATCAAAAGCAAATGACAAAAACAAGAATTTGTTGTACCCTTTCCGTTATTTCTGCTGCCCACCGCTGAACTAATAAAGAATTTAAAAAAAAAACACACGCACACATAAACAGACACGCGCTCTCACACAAGCAGCAAAAAGCGTTGGTAAAAAACACGTGGCATAAAATTTTCAAATGTGGGCAAAGGGTAATTTTCTCTCAGAATTGCCTTATTAGCTTGGCGCATGTCAATGCATAACCGAATGTCCCCACTCTCCTTAAAAACTACCACCATAGGAGAAATCCACGGACTATGCCCCGATACTGGTTCTATAATGCCTTGGTTGAGGAGCTTTTCAATCCGTTCTTGAACCTTCTGTTCCAACGCAATAGGAATCCGCCTTAACCCGCCTCACTCTCTCTCTAAGATGGTGCCGTGTTAGTTGTAATAGGGGGGGAGGGTGATTTACTTTTTTGTTCATAACTTGAGAACCGCTCATCCGATCTTTATCATTTCTTTGGAAAATCGATTCATTTTGCTAATTACTAAGTATCTTTATAAGGTACGTCTAGGAATCGTCTATCTTCAAAACTTTAGGAGATATAACGTTTTTTCCGAATTGCGGGGGCGGGAGGGGGCGTGCCATAAATATAAATAAACTTGATTTGCCTGCAAGTATAAGAAGCATTTGTCCCATACATCTCAAACCTCTATCTCTTACCATCTCTGAGATCTAGGTGTTCATACAGACGCACAGTGGTTGCTGCCATAGGCCAAAAATCAAAAAATGAATGTTAAAATTTTCAAACCGTTACTGCCTTAATTAACAGCTAATTGGTCAAGCTTCACAGTGGCATACTTATTTTGCTTTGATTATAACGGTGCTTTCTTAAAATACCATCGAAAGTGTGACCTTTTCTTCATCTGTCTTGTACAGTGCACGACGCTCGCTGCCACATGCTAATTTTGTTAAATTAAATTTTTGCATAAAAGCTATATTAAGTCAAGTTGTGTAAAATGGATATTGTTCATAAAGGTATTGACTTAACTTCTACAATTCAACTTAAAGAAAGTTCGTGTTTAATTTTGTGTAAATCGTTGTTTTAGATTAGTATATTTTTGTGTTTGTTTTTGGTTCGAGTGTCAAATGTTTAGTTAAAGTTTTAAGTGTGTCGCCCTCCTCAGCCCTCACAATCCTTTATGACATATTGTTTCTTAATACTTAAAGATTTTAAAAATGTAAAGTGTTCTTGCTACCATCTGCTCATGCGCGTGTACTAATTTGTAACGTAATGCATGTTTTTTTTCCAATTTTGTATTTGCGTGACGGACAACGGCGTTGCCAGGGGGGGGCGGCGGCTCACGGAGGTAGTGATGGGGGGTCAGTGGGTAGTTGCCCCCCTACATCATAGATGAAGGGCCCTGAACGCCGCCCTGGTTAACCTTACATAACCAGCTTTATGTTTTTTGTTTTATGTTTTGTGTTTTCTTTTTTTGATTTCTTAGTTTTTAATTTATTCATTTTCTAGGCACAACTTATCAATGCGAATTATTTCGATTACATGTTTTTGAGATTTGGTGTCTAGAAAGCGGTTTACGTCCCCACAAAGTGCAGAAATCCTCGGTGCCATAGTGAAAGACCTTAAACATGAGGGTTACAAACCAAATCTGGAGGAGTTGCAAAAACATTTGGAATGCATTTGTAAAAAATTAGAGCTGTATTGAAAAAACTGCAGGCGCAACAGATCGAGACTTTTGAACAATCATTATGATTGGCTTGTTTGTAAAGAAACCATTTCTTTAAAATATTAAGGGCATCTAAGAGTGTACAACTCGAGTTATTTATATACCAAGTTTCAGACCCCCCAACTCTATTAGAAGTATTTTTGGTCGCACTCTCCATATAAGCGCAACCACTGTGCTATGGCAGCTATAACCTATAGTACCCAGATATTTACTGAATTTTTTCAGGTTATATACGAAAATTTTTAGTTTTGTTGCAATAAAATGAAAAACAAAAGTTTTTCATATAAAAACTGAATATCAGACCGATTGTTCATATGGCAGCTATATGATATAGTTGTCCGATCTGGCTGATTTTTACATATTATTTTAGGATAAATATAAAAAAAAAATTGCGCCAAGTTTCAAGTCCCTACCTCAACTAGAAGTATTTTTGGCCGCTCTCCCCATACAAGCCGGACCACTGTGAGACGGACACACGGACGAACAGACGGACATGTCTATATCGACTCGACTTTTAATGCTGATCAAGAATATATTTACTTTTTAGGTTCGTAAATCCTTCCTTCTCCCTGTTACATACATTTGCACAACTTCAAACCCATTTTACCCATTTTTAATGGGTACAGGGTATAACGAGAGCGCAAGTTAAAGTCGGCTCTAACCGACTTCGATATACCCGTTACTCATGAAATAACATGTTTAACCGTGTTCCTGCGTTCCTTAGGGTGAACATCTGAAAAGTATGCATCACTTTTAGAACTCGGCTATTTTTCACATTTTTGCTCATAACTTTAGAACCGCTCATCCGATCTTTATCGTTTCTTCGGCAAGTTTATTCGTTTTGCTAATTACTAACTATCTCTAGAGGGTACAAATCGTCTATCTTAAAAACTGTAGGAGGTATAAAGTTTTTTCTGAATTGCGGGGGCGGGAGGGGGCGTGGCCAAAATTAGGAATAAACTTGATCTGTCAGCAAGTATAAGAAGCATTTGTCTCATACATCTCAAACATCTATCTCTTACCATCTCTGAGATCTAGGTGTTCCTACAGACGGACGGACGGACATGGCTATATCGACTCGGCTGTTGATGCTGATCAAGAATATATCGCTCACTTACTAATACTGGCATAACTCAAAAATACGATTTTTGACTTAAGATGTAGAAATGTCGCGATCTTCCGTACTATTTATCAAAAATTTCGTTGCTATCTCTTCTATTCAGTGAGATGAGAATATTCAATATCATTCCAGGTTCATTATCTGATCAAGAACGCATATCATGCTGCGTCGATATTGACAAACATACTCGTCATTCAGTTAAAACATCATATTTTCAATGTTTATTAATAACATCTAAATATAATATTTTACTTAATTAAGTTGAAACTTAAAGAACCATTTTTTAGGTTAAATATTGAGAACTAAAAGGGGTTTTCTCAATGGTTATTTTGAGTATCCAGTTTAAGGGCGTATACTTTATATGGTCGGAAATGATTCCTTTTCCCTGTTACATACATTTGCACGACTTCAGTATACCCTTTTTACTCTACGAGTAACGGGTATAAAAACAATAAATTTTAGTACCTAAATAAAATTTAACTTGCGCTACTTACCGCAAACCGTCCCAAGCTGTCCAAGCCGGAAAAAGAAAGAAAGCAAGCGCTAGAGGTGGAACTAGTGCATTTTTTTAGGGTGGCCGCAAAATACCAAAAATATAAATTTCTTAGGGTGGCCGCAAAATACCAAAAATATCATTTTTTTTAGGGTGGCCGCAAAATACCAATTAATTCCATCTGCATTATTATTTATTTTATTTAATCATGCCGGCGGATACAGTGGAAAGCTCAGAGGTCAAGTCGCCGACCTACGACTTAAGCAAGTTCCGGTTGAAGCGCATTCTTCACAATAACAGTGTACGGAAAAGTATATCTCTGCTTGGTAGTTTCCCAGACTTGTCCGAAGACTCGGCGGCAATTGTTGTTTTTGAGAAAAATGGTGTGTAACTCCAAAATTTGTGCATCGTTAGCCTAATTACAATTACATTTTTCCGCAGCGTATCGAGAGAGCGATGTGGCCACGGAAGACTCGCCTGGCAAGCCAAGCTACTTCAGCAGCGGTTTAAAAGTGGCCACCGACTTTCTGAACAACATCTACGGCAGTTTCCAAGTGGTTCCCCATCAAGAGCTGTGTGCTGTCAAGAGTACGGTGATCTATCCCGCCACGGAGAAGCACATCGAAAAGTATTCGATTTGCCAGAAGTACCTCATCAACGAGACACGCAATCTCTATGAAAACGTCACTTTGCCCTATATTAAGTCGAGCCAATTCTCGCTGGAGTGGGTGTACAATATACTCGAGCACAAGCAGGAGACTGAGCGTATCATCTTTGAGGACAAGGATCCTGAGACCGGGTTTATACTGCTACCGGATCTTAAATGGGATGGGCGCAATGTGGAGAGCCTCTACCTATTGGGCATTGTGCAGAAGCATGACATTAAATCCTTGCGTGATCTGAATGGCAGTCATTTGCCATTGCTACGCAATCTACGCCAATCTGCCAAGGATGCGATTCTAAAGCGTTATGGCCTGCACTCCACACAGCTGCGCATGTACTTCCACTACCAGCCATCGTTCTATCATCTGCATGTTCACATCAACCCCATTCGAAATGATGCTCCAGGTATCTGGTGTGAGAAGTCTCATATGCTGGACACGGTAATAAATAATTTGGAATTGCTGCCGGACTACTATCAGCGCGCCACGTTGCCATTTGTTTTATATGAGGGTAATAAGCTGTTGGATTTGTACGAAGAGCATACACCAGTGCGAAAAGCAGTTGAGTTTAAGAATGAAAAACCCAAGGATCTGGCCACAGAAGTTGTTAGTAAAGTTGATGATGACGATGAGGCCGAAGAACACCAATGTAAACGCATTAAGTTGGCTACTCCGGAACCTAACAAAACGGAAATTGTGGTACAACCATGTGCCTGAAGGAATTATGTATATTAATAAATTTTGATAGAAAGATAAGTAAACAAAAAAAAAGATACAAGTCAATCTCTTCTATATAAACACTCCCTATCAATAAAACAGACCCATTCTGAGTGACAGAGCAAAGAGGTTAATTCTTTAAATTGTTTCAGTGTTTCTGAGGTGGACCAACAAGGACTAACAAAAGTCCAGTGCGATTTTCTTTCAAAAACTCAATTCTACACACAAAACATAGAAAGGCTCTGAGAAGGGCGAATTGACACATTATTACTCCAAAAACGAGCAATATTACGAAAACTTATTATAATCCACATTTCACAACTGGTTTCCGTAAACAAAGACTGTATACTAGGGGTTGGTCGATTTTTTTCGACCAAAGCGTATAGTAAAAACGAAATCTACGGTTAATTCTAAGAAAATTTCACCAAGAAACCATGGGTCTAAAATGAATTCCTTGTCCGGGCAAATCGACTTCAAATATTTATGTTACATTTTCCCAAAAATCAAGTTAGAAAGTCGGTGAAGACCGACTATATCACGTTCTGTATACCCCAGAGCTTGCATTTATCTGATAAATTTTATATAGAAGCCACACATAGTGATAAAGGTGTTATAAAGTGAGCCCAGTGCTGCCCATCAACGTTGAACTGGTGCTGCCCATCAAATTTTTTTGTTTTCCGTATAACTCCGCTATCGTTCATCCGATCTTCATAATTTCTTTTGCGAATCGATAATTAATCATGATTACAAATTATCTCTAGAAGGTACAAACCATCTATCTGCAAAACTGTGGGAGATATGACGATTTTTCTGAATTGCGGGGGCGGAAGAGGGCGTGGCAACCTGTGACATAAAAATTTGTCTGCCGGCAACTACAAGCAGTATTTGTGTCATACAAGTCAAACCTCTATCTCTTACCATGTCAGAGATCTGTTCTTTTCCAGGTATTTGGACAGACAGACGGACATGACTATCTCTGGTATTACATTTTATTAGCTTGTGACTTTTCGCCAAAGCTCATTAACAAAAAGGTAAGTTTTATTCGAAATGTGCCTGAAAATATCGTCTGAGATAGTGGCCAACTTTATTGATAAAAAATTGTCCCTGATAGGAACAAATCAAATTTTTTGATGAACAATTATATCCTATTTACAATGCACTATTTTAGCTTTTCCAAGTGATAACAACGATCCAATTTGTCGCTAAAGAAGATAATATAATTGATGAGTCATTATGGTTGTCAACGAGCAACGATGGAGAATCAAATTGATTCAGTTAATCATTGAAAGATGGTACAAGGAAAAGCAAATCAAGTTCTCAGGTCGAACCTAGTCGGGTTATCCTTTCTACACAATGCTTCTCTAGTGTTACAGATGATTTGGTAGGTAGTAGGAAAATATTTCTGGTTGAGATGTCTTTTGCCAGGACTGTCGAATAGCTGTTTAGCATTCCGTCAATCGGTTATTCGGGGGATCAATGTTTTCACATTCACTCAATGGCTTAATCACTGTCGACTATTTCCTCAGTAAGAATAACCAAATCTCCCATTGATACCATATTTTTGAACAATTGTTATTATATTTAGTTGCCAATCAAAACTGTAAACGATTTTTTTTGCTAGTATCTACCGGCAAACCATCTTTGTTTGTACAGTTTTGCAGATAGATGGTCGGAACGGCTGTTATTTACACTCCAGTCAATGTATACTTCCCTCAGGAATCTTTTCCAGTCAACAATAGATTGACGGGTCGAAATGGGATTTCGGCCTTTAAAAACTCAGTTTGACCACATCCCACATAAGAAACTAGCAAATTTCTATTATAGAAAATTTTGTTCCGGCCAAAAAATTGTTTGCAGACACTTTTACAAAATTGCACTGGATTTTTGGCTTTTTCTTCTAATTATTATCATCCATTTAACATTTGGACGAAATTTTGCACAGCTCACCACATTTTCGACTTTAATTTGACGGTAATTGTCTAGTATAGCGGCCTACTCTCAGAAAATTCCAAAAAAAATTCCCTTCAATAGATCGCGAATTATGAATGATTTTTATGAAAAAAAAAACGCGGGGGTCATCCGTGGTTTCTTTTTAAACAAATTTTAAAGTTGTAATTTTTGCCCATACAAATACATGCTTGATCATATATGCTTTTCGATTTCTGTTTGTTTTTTCAAATAAATATATTAAAAATATTATTTTCCTATGACTCAGGGGAACATTTGCTTGAATTTCAATGCGAAAGTGAGGAAATCTTTATACCTATTTGATCTGTTTTGAACTCTATTGAGGTAAAATTCAAGGCGCGTTTTTTTAACGTGGTTTCCCCATGAGGCCTACTCCACGTAAGCCACAGAAGGGCGTTTTTTTAAGTGGTGTCCCCTAAGGAAGGGCCTAGTCCACTGTCGTCTTCCCCGTGCACTTCCTCTTCCTCCTATGAATTAATATTTTATGTTCATGATTCGCGATCCATCGATGAATATTTTATTGTACCCAATAACGTAAAATTTTTTTTCAAAAAATCGCGCACATTTTCCATTACTCACCTCAGCAAAATGAATATCATTATATAACTGACCAATAGCCAGGAAGATGTTATGGATCCTATCCTTGTGACTTTCTATGTTTTGGGTGTGCGCACGGGTTGAGTGATCCACAATGTTTTTTGAGTGGTTAACAGTTTCGCGTTGAAGCCCCTCATCATTTAGGCAATTGTACGATTTCCTGCAATCTGAAATGATTGTGGATCCTTCAGCTATATTCTCTTTGATAATTTTCAAAAGAGTGTTCTTGCCGCGGTCTTCCACCGGAATTATAAAGAATTTGTCGGACTCTCGCTCCAATCCACCAAAAATCCATATTTTCACATTTTTTCACGTAAAATACACTTGTGGCGCTTGGGCACAGTAAATTGACATTTCGTGCACTCCATTTTAATGAGAAACATTAAATAACATATTAAAAACCCATTAAATTGATTAAAATTGTGATATATTTTCCAAACCATATGTAGGTATATTTTTTAATTAAAAAATTAAAACTTCAAAATTCGTTTAAAAAGAAACCACGGATGACCCCCGCGTTTTTTCTGCATGAAAATTCTTCATAATTCGCGGTCCATCGAGGAAAATTTTTGTGGAATTTTCTGAGCTATACTAGACGGGGAACGCCCTCTACCAAATCCAGTCGGTGCGCGCACACTCCGAAGGGTAGCAGTCGCGGCGGAAGAAAATCAGTCCAATTACTTTCCGGACAAACCCTGTAGATTCAAGAATTTTACAACTAATGGACGATTTCTTTTCTTCCAGATAGCTGCTATGTCATTTGGTATGTAACACAGCTCTATGTAGAACATGACGAATCAGCACTTAATAAAGAAAGCAGCTCTAGTCCAATAACTTTGTCTGAAAGTGGGGATGAAGACGATTTAGATATAAATTTGTTTTATTGAATTTTAGGACAAATCAAATAGTGTAGTATTTTGACAAATCAGTTTAATGTCATCAAACAAGGTTTTCCTGGGCATTAAAAGCTCACAAAATAAAGGAGATGTAGGTTAAGTACCTGGTGGTCAGAAAACTCGAAAACTCGTTTTCAGAATTGAATGAACTATCAAAAGGTATTCCTGCTTATCCAGCTATCAAAGAAAGCGAAGAATGTTTATTTTCCGGTGTAAAGTTGATCATGTCCCCACTTAGAAATCAGATGCTAATGCTATTATGCTAATCTTTAATTTACTTTCTTTGTAAATTAATTTTTGATTTATTATCTATTATTGTAATCATCTTATGAATACAAACATGTGAATTCATGTGTATAATTTGCTTACCCACTTTGTTTGGACTAACGATTTAAATTTTCCGTTAATTTTATCGGTCACATACCGTACGTCACGGTGTTTGACTCTTTTTTATTCAGATCTGTGTCCCTAGCCGGGGCGTAACATAAATTAAACAAGGGTGTAGAAAGTGTTTGAGCCTTCCGCGGGCTCAGCGGGGCGTCCCAGGGAGCCTAATAAAGGTGGTAATACGTAGACGACTTGATTCTATCAGACTTTATTTGTTTTTCTGTAATGAAAAAGAAAAGGGATGATTTTTCTCTTTTCTTAAAAATATGAATATTAAGTGTATATATTGCAACATATGACCATTTTACCGAAAACGGAACCGACACAAATTTGTAGAGTTTGATCAAAATCGGACTAATATATCGTATACTTGTTATATAACAAACTGACTAGTTTTCCTCAATTTTTTATTTGTTCCCACTTGACGAGAAAGATGTAATAGAAAAGTCTCCGAATATTCAGTTGTTTTTCCTTCTTTATTTATTTATTAATAGTGTAGCTATGTCTGTTATTGTGTATTAGGCTCTGTCTGTGTGTCTGTGTGGGAGTGTCTGTATTTTTACATATTCTTCAATTCTTTATTATTATTATTACGCTTTTGTATATTTGTTATATTTGCAATACATTTTCAATACATTCCACTGCGTTTAAGGATTTTGTTCAGTTGTTGCTCGACTTTTCCAGCTAAACCATCGAATTGGAATTTAGTCTTTGAAAAAATCATATGTGGTTAGTAGAGTTGGATGGTATGGGTGTACTATATAGATCATATACAAGGTTATGTGGTAACTAAACTGAACCGTAATTGAATTGGACCCAACCCCAACGTTTAATGGCAGCGTCAAAGCGCTTTATTTCAAATAGAGAGTTTTAGTTTCTGCATTTTTGGTTTTTCTCAAAGTGTTGTGTTTTGCTCTAGTGTTCTAGGTGGAGAGAATGGGCGAATTCGATTCGAGGATCCTCCGCTAGAGAGTTGTGCTATGCGAATGCTTGGGTTTTGTAAGCTCGTCAGCTGCCTATTGAAATCTTTAGCCTGGAAGCCTTGTACAACATCGTTTATGGTACATACATACATAAATATTATTTCAAATACATACATACATATATATATAGGTATATATATAAAAATAACAAATAATAGTAGTAATAAAATCGTAGTGTGTAATTTCCCATTATTATTATAATAATAAAAACAATGCGTGCCGGCTTGCCCTGAATACTAAATGATACTTTCAATTGCTCGTCGTGCCCGATAAATGATCCACCTCCGGATCCAGCGGCTGTTCCTGTGGCACATACATCACAGCCGTTGGGGAGCTGCTGCTGTTCACCGTCATGCTGCTGGTCATTGTCTTGTCCGCATCAGATATGGACCAATTGCGCTCCAGTTGTTCCAGCGCCGCCATAGTGGCCGTTGTCGTCACGCCGGCCCCGGTGCTCTCCGCTCCAGCTCCGTCACTTAAGACGCCCGCCCGTAATGTCTCCTCAAGCAGCGCTTGAATTTTATCCTGATCGTCCAGATGGACGAACCCGAGACGCACCAGTTCGCTGGTAAGATCCGCCGCCGTGTCATCCTCATTCACCTGACACGTCAGCTGACGATTCATTTTGTCATCCATGCGCAAGAGTATTGTCATGAGTATGTCCTGGCCATCCTCCTTCAGTTTCTTCACACTGCACATCATATTGACAATGCGGCGCGATTCTGTGTCCACCGGCTCCGGTGTTGCCGACTTTACGGAGTCGGCTCGCTCTGGGGAGGCGGCACGTGAGCGAAAATTTGGCGGCTTCTTGCCGCTGTACGTTATAAGCGGATAGACACCGTACTTGACATCCTCGACGAACTTTTCCAGCTTATCGGCACCAGGCACATCGGAGAGTCGATACTGACGCTCCTGGCCACCGGACAGTCGTAGCTGGGCCATGATCACATCTGGATGGTTATAGCGTTGCATCAGGCCATCGAAGGCCGTCTCCGAGAACATGGTGCGGTTGGCGGGCGAGAAGACCAGACAGTGGGCAGTCAGCAGTTTGAGAGCATGCACCTGGGCAAGAAAGAGAAAAATGGAAATGGATGGATGAAGAATTCGTCCAGTTTAGAGGATCAGTTTTAAATCGAAACCAAAGGAAAATGTTTGAAGACTGGCTCTGGGGCCTAAATGTATGCTACAGTTTTTAGTTTCATCTCAAATTCTGATCAATTTGGAGAATATTGTATGGAAAAATGTCTTCAATAAAACTCACCTCGAAAAGCAGTGGATGAAAAAGCAAATCACTGGCACTGGGCCGATTCTGCGGATGGGGATTCAAACATTTCAGTATGAGATCCCGCTGCAGGTCACTCTCCAGGCTATTAATGGTGCGCTGTATGGTCTCCTCATTGATGGCAGTCGATTCACTATTGCTGGGCTGGATCTCCAATGCGGCCATCTCCAGGGCGCACATGCCAAAGGCATAGATATCCAGGGCCGCTGTCAGCTGCTCGGCGGCCCCATATTCGGGCGCCTGGAAGTAGTGGACTCCGCGTTCGCGCTCTTGCTCGCGCTGCTCACGCTCCCGCTCTCGCTGCCGGCGCACACTATAGTGCACGGCATCGGGCACCACCGAGCCGATCTTGACCAGACCATTGTGCTGGATGAAAATGCTATCACAGGTTAGATTGCCATGGATGATGGGCGGTGTGCAGGAATGCAAATAGCTGAGCGCCGACAGGATTTGTGTGCACCAGCGCCGCCACGATTCCAGCGGCAGCCGCTTGGCATTGCGCTTGGTGCGCTTGAGGAACTGTTTCAGCGATCCCGACGACATGTACTCCGTGATGAAAATGACACGCGGCCGCTCCGCCTGCTGTGTGTCCGTCCAGTAGCGATGGAACTTGACTATATTCTGATGATCCAGCTGCAGCAGATTGTCAAAGACCTGTCGCATTTTGTCCTCCTGCGCGTTGAGCTCTTGCAGATTGGCATATTGCACCTCGTTCCAAACGACCTCCACGCCCTCCTCCGTGTCCATGGCCAGATGGACACAGTCGATGCCGGGCACATCGCGCTGATCGACCTCTTCGCGCCGCTTTAGCCACCGTCCGCAGGGCGATTCCTCGAGAATTTCGCTCTCATCCTCCGAATCGTCGCCGGATTCCCGAGGCGAGGAATCGGCGGCAGCCAAATTGCTGCCCGTTCCATCTACAACCGCATCAGCTGTTGCGGCGGCACCACCAACTATGTGCGGTGGCGGCGGAGCAGCTGTGGAGGTGGCATGAGAGGAAGAGGCATTCGTTGTTGTCGTTGTCGTCAGATTGGTGGCCGTGGCCGGGGGGTTCTGTTCATCTGCGCTCCCACTGCTGCCGGCATTCGCTTGTTGGCTATTTGACATTGGGGTGCGGTCGCCGCTGCTGCTGCCTTGCCTCTCTAGCTTTGCCTCTGCCACTGCCAAGCTTCGGATTCGCAATGTTTATTGTGCTTTCGTTTAAGTGCTTCACTTTTTTAGCAGCTTCAACCTACAACCGCTCCACCTCTGCCCAGTTGCTCACACACAAACACCTACACGCGCGCACACACACATACGCACACGCCCTCCTCCTCTGGTGTCCCTCTCTGCGCCAACGACCCGTTGTTCAATAACTCTCTGTCGGCTGACTGGGGCGTTGTCAGGCCTTTTTCGCGTCCTCGATTCCTTCGGATTTCGACAGCGGCGAGTATACCCCGTGGTCCACTGCACTTATTTGGCTAATTTGCGCTTGTTTCGTTTATTTAGGCTTTTTTTTTCTAAATTATTGCAGTGACTATCGGGGATCCGTGACTAAAACAAAAAGTTCCCGATTGCAGTGACTATCGGGAACCCGTGACTGAAACAAAAAGTTCCCGATTGCAGTGTTCTCTTATATTTTATCGATTGAAGATTTATGCTAAGTTGACACTGGGCCACAGAGTGTCACAGAATTGTTTGGACGAAGTGGGTTATTACCCATTATTATCTATGCTAATATTTCTAAATATTTGCCCATTTACCTTTGTTTGCGCACCAATTTGAAGCAAATATTTGACGGAACAAACTGGAAGCACGTTTTGTTTGAGCAAGTAAAAATTTAAACATTTATTTATATATAAAATTATTTATTTTTTGTTGCCCAACAGCTAATAGCTGCGCAGCTGCTCCATACAAAAAGAGCAGTGTGCCAGAAAATGTAAGGAAAGTAAGGTAACACTAATTGATTTCACGAAGTGTCGTTTAAGTGTTACCGTTTTTCTAGAAAAAGAAGAATTGTGATTTAAATATAATATACCTGTGTATTTACAAAAACGCCGTGACTCTGCCATGGAGGATCATTGGACAGATTGTTCAACCACCTTGCGAAGCTCAAAGGCAAAAGAAATTAATTACAAAAATTGGAAAAGCAAAAGGCAACACGTTCACGTAGCAGAATTCTAGGCTGAATCGTGGTCTCGTCCCATAGCAAATTGGAGTCCCCAACTCGTTATTTGGCGAAATCAAGATTTATAAGGAAGTCTGTGTGGTCGTTCGAATGTGAATATGCAATACAAAAGTCCGCTGATGATAAGATGTGGTTATCTTTGAAACAGCGATCGTTGTACGGACATGCTATTCCAAATTGTTGTAACTAATCTCTGTTGATTTGTGTTGATTACATTGAATTGTAACTCTCCACCGTTCTCAAGCCAGCCAAATGCAAAACTTTGATAAAAAACAGGTCGCTAAAACCCATTTAAATAAAAAAATAATAAAATAAACAAAAATTTAATATTAGCAAAGATTTTATGGTCATAACAAGGTGTCTCGAAGGCGTTGGATGTTTTTGTTGTTCACAAAGCCTTAGTTTAACATAATTTTTCTTAAATTGTACTGTTTTTATATGGTTCCGACTGCTGAACTGGCGGTCTTTTTGTAATTTTTGAACATCAAGCCAAGGCACCTCCACTTTAAAGTGCTTTTCTCAAAAACGGTTCACACGATTTGAATTAAATTTGTTGTATATATGTGTCCTTCATGATGGTATAAGGCGTATTTGGGTACATCTCCTAAAATCGGAGATATAGGGCTTGACGTATAAAAGTTATGGGGAAAAGTAGGAGGATGGTCCACTAAGAAAAGCGTACTGTTCAGACGATTTGCATGATTTTTTTTAAACACTCTTGAAAGTGTATCCTTTAAAATGGTATATGACGTATTATGGCACATCGCCTGGATGTAGAGATATGACCCAAAATGTGGGTTGCCAATTTTTTAACTTGATTTTTTATATACATGCAAATCTCAAATCCACCCACAAGTTAAACAAATCAATAGTTTACTCCATTCTTAACAATATTGCATTTACAGATTCTAAATTAAGTTAATAATTAAGGAATAAATAAAAAAACAAAAATCATATTCCGTCGTTCCAAATCGACGCTAACTTTCGTTGCTATTTTGACGGACATTATTTTTGATTCGAATTTGCGAGTCGACAACCCTAATTACTGGCAGAAACCTGTTACTTTGTTTACAGTCGATTTGAAACATTCGTAATTAATGCGAACACCGCGACAGTTGCTTCTACTCAGGCGACTTTCGACCACCATGAGCTCCCCACCCAGTGTGTATGTCACTCGTCCAGATGTGGATGCCAGCGGCCTGGAACTGCTGCGCAAGTCGTAAGGTCAAGTCCAGTCCCAACTTGAGCCGTCATTTAAAATTTTAATCATTAATTTGCAGCTGCGACGTTAGCACCTGGACGGAGACCCTGCCGGTGCCGCGCCCTGAGCTGCTGCGTCAGATAGTTGGCAAAGATGCTCTCTACTGTGCCCTGACTGATAAAATTGATAAGGTTGTGTTGGATGCTGCGGGTCCGCAACTAAAGTGCGTGTCCACCATTTCGGTTGGCTATGAGCACATCGACATTGAGGAATGCCAGCGACGTGGCATACGTGTGGGATATACCCCGGACGTGCTTACAGATGCCACGGCCGAGTTGACATTGGCTCTGCTATTGGCCACCAATCGACGACTCTTGGAGGCCAACAAGGAGGTGTACAATGGAGGCTGGAAATCCTGGTCGCCCATGTGGATGTGTGGTCAGGGACTGAAAGGTTCGCGGGTGGGTCTGTTCGGATTTGGCCGCATTGGTCAGGAGATAGCAGCCCGCATTGCTCCCTTTAAGCCGTCAGAGATAACCTACACGACCCGCACGGCTCGCTCGGTGGAGGCGGCCAGGGTTAATGCACGCCAAGTGGACTTTGATGAAATGCTTCGCGAATCGGACTTTATAGTGGCGTGCTGTGCTCTCACACCATCCACGAAGGAGATCTTTAATGCCGAGGCATTTGGCAAAATGAAATCCAATTGCATTTTTGTGAACACAGCCCGAGGGGGCGTGGTGGATCAGCAGGCTCTGTACGAGGCGTTGCAGTCCAAGCGTATACTGGCCGCCGGCTTGGATGTGACCACTCCCGAACCACTGCCACTTACGGATCCGTTGCTAAGGCTAGATAATGTGGTCATATTGCCTCACATAGGCAGCGCTGATACGGAGACACGCAAGGAGATGTCTCGCATCACGGCCAGAAATATACTGGCTGCCCTGGCTGGTGAAAAAATGGAGGCAGAGGTGTGTTAATTTCTTCTTTTTAAATAAAGCAAAATGTGTGTGTGACTTAAGACTAATCCTCGCCCGGTGGCAGAGGCTGATTCAGATCACTGATGATGGGTGCGGGAACAGCCAGGGGTAGGGGTGTCAGTACGGGTACAGTGGATATTACACTGATATCCGAGGGATCCTCCACTTCTTTTTTGATATGATCGGCACTGATGTAGCCGCCACTCTCATCCTGGGGAAAAGATTATGTTTAAGCTACTTCCTCAGACTCTGCAATAACTTGAATCTTACCGTCACAAACACATCCACCGCCTTGCCTGTAATAATATCCATTATCTGCTGGGTAATTCCACTGCCGCTCATGGGTTCATCCTGCATGGCGTCGGCGTACTCCAGCAGAGCTGGCCTCAAATCCGGGCACTGTTGGAGAGCGTCCACCAGCTGTGGGGGCGGCAATTGCAACAGAATGGGCAGAGATTGCGGCTTCAGGCGTTGAACTGTCTTGAGGAACCCCTCCCAAATGACCTTCTGACGCCACACCTGCTTGAGGATCAGGCGCTGCAGCAGATTTAACACAAAATTGCCCAAGCGTGGATATAGGGTCAGGCTCTGGATGGTGGTGCGCATCATCAGTGTGGGAACTGGTATGATCTCCACCAGCTGCTGAAGCACAGCCATGAGCACGTCCTGTGTGTAGAGCTCACGCTCGCCCAGGCACAAGGAGGTGGCTTTGACAATGGCCTTCAGGTCGCAGACGTTCGTATCGATGGTGTGCAGAGCCACCAGCAGATCTGTGGCCGACAGTGCCATTGTCTGGTGGGCGAATTCGGCTCCAATGCCCAGCAGACGATTGAACACCTCCTTGACCACAGCGGGATTCAGTTTGATCAGTTTGGGAAGCACAGCCAAGAGTTCCGAGCGTGAAAGGCCACTGAGCACGGGTATGAGGACACGAACATCCTTGACTTTGTGTTGATAGAGATCACGCACTCGCTGCACGAGGTCCACATGTGGTGTGGGCACACGCTCGGTAAGAATGTAGATAATACGTATGACCAGGGTCTCCATGCCCTTGGGACAATCCTCAATTAGCTGCAAAAGCTGGGCATTCTCCACGCCCAGCTTCTTGATGGGTCCATCCAGGCTGCGTAAAATGGTGCGCTTTACTTCCGCCGAGGTGGCCACAAACACCTGGCACAGCTGACCCAAATAAACTGCGAGGGGGCGAAATTAGCAGAACTTCCACAGATTCCTCTACATGTACTTACCCTCTGGCTTATAGGGCAACAGGGTAAAGGCCAAACCCAGACACACACGTATGGTATCCTCCCGCCAGGCCGGTTCCGGTTTCGGCCTGCCATAATCCTCCATAAATACTGCCGCTGGAGGAGTCTCCTGCTCCACAAATGCCAGCCACTCTAGGCCAAACTCATCAATCCTGCCGGGCAGTATTTTGTGCACATGATACAGCGTAACCAAATGGGCCAGAGCCCGCTCTCGCAGATCCAAGCGTTCGTGAACCGAAAAGTTGAGCAGAATTCGTATGAAACGATTCTTTCGCGGTGGCCTGAGCACGGCCAGATCTTTGATCAGCTCCAGGCCATGCGGGCTGAACTCATCGCCCAGGCTGAGCTGCACCAAATGGCCAATGGCCTCCTCCGGTAGTATGGGTGCCTCCAGGTAGACTCGCCTTAGGAGTATTATCTTGTCCTTGAATTCACAGCGTTGTCCTATGCCCTGGATAAGCTGACTCAAGAGCTCGTTGTAAGCATGATCCGGACGATTTTCCGTTTTCACATACGTGTGTCGGGTGAAGCCCTGCAGCAGGGAGTACTCCTCGAACAGCCAAGAGAAGGCCAAGTCGATGCGTTGTTTGACATCCACCAGAATGAACTCCATGATGCCATAGCGCACATTGTCCGGAAAAGTGGCCGCTATGACAGTGACCAGTTTGCGCCGCTTGGCAGAGACGCCTCCCTTGATGCACTGCCGCTCCGAGTTCAGTATACGGGTCACGGCTTCGAGTAGGAACTTCTCCTTGAAGTTACGGGCCAGCGGTTTGGTTATCTCCTGCAGTTTCAAGGTCTTGGCGCGCTCTTTCATGCGCTCAATGACAGTCTGTTCGCCCTTGGCCCGTTCCATGGTCTCGCGCAGCTTTTTGGTAGCCTCTTCGGTGGCCTTGCGCTGCAGTTCCTCATTTAGTTCCAAATCCATGGGGGCTTCGGGTTCCACTTGTGCTTGTTGCTGCTGCTGCTTCTTCACCCTCAGGGGCGGATCTTTACTAAAGGCATTTGAACCCGGCCCCAGGCGCTGCTCCGTCATTTGTTGGCCAAATAGATGGGATATATGGCTCACCTGCTGCGGCAGCGACATTTGTCTAATGGGCTCGTATTCGTTTAGAAAGCGCTCGGGGACTTGGTCCGGCAACTGCGGCAGAAACTCCACCACCAGCTGCACCACCGTCTCCGGAGTGCGCAAGTACTCGGCCAGAAATTTCTCATTCACTCGTGTGGACTTCTGGCGTTGTCGCTCCAGCTCCTGCTCATCCACTTCCATCTCCTGTTCACGTTCTCTCTCCCTTTGCTCTACGCGCGCTCGCTTGGCCATGCTTTGAGCAGCATTCTCCAGGATTCTTTTCTGGCGTCTGGCCATCTCCTGCTTGTCCATTTTGGGCAACAGCTTCTGTATCTCGCTGGTCGTGGAGCCCAAATCGATGAGCAGATTGCGTATAATAGCCGCAAACTCGAACGCTCCACGACTCTTCATTAGGGTCTGCAGTTGCATCTTAAGACTCTTGCGCACCGAGCTGACCTGGGAAAGGCCATGTCCGTAGATTAGGAATGATACTCTTAATTAATTTGTAATCTTACCTGAGAGTCTGTAAGCGTGGGCGGAAGATTGTTGTTCAACTGGCGAAAGGCCTCTACCACGGCGCCCATAAACACGGGACGCATCTTGGCCACCGTGCACAAACTACTGGTGCAGGCTATCAAATTCACCGACGAGATGTGCGTGGTGCCATGGAATTGCAGCAATATATCAAATATATTATGACCCTCATCCTGGAGCTTCTGGCGACGGAACAGTTTGCACTGTTCCGGCACATCTGCCAAAGAGAAGTCGCCCTCGCGCTTCAGACTGTCCTCGTCCGCATAGCTCTGCAGCACAACAATGCCCTCTAGAAATTTAATGGCATTGGTGCGTATGCCATCGTTCTCATTGTCAATCATGTCCAGAATCTGAGCCTTGATTAAGCTAAGCACATTCCAAGCCTGCTCGGCACTGTCACTGGGATCCGTTAGTTGACACAAATGCTGCAGACTGTTCTTGTAGATGCTCCCACAGGCCTGAATGGCACGTTTCATCACCTGGGCTGAGCTGTCCCGCAGCAGCATGGAAATAATGTTGATGACATGCGGCAACAGTTCGACTTTTACCTTGCACAGTTGTTCCACAAAGCCCACCACTTGCTTGCGCACATCCATGTTCTGGTCATGGGCCAACGAGAGCACCGGCTCCAGGAATTCCTCAGCTAGCTCGGGGCAAGAGCCCAGAATAGTCTCCTGCACTTTGGCCAGTAACTCACATTTCGTGGCGGCCGGAGCTGTTCCGAAATTATTGCACCAGTCCACTACCTTGGCACGTGCTGTGGCTGTCTTTTCATCTGTGAAGAGATTTGCCGTCTCGGAAACAAACTGTCCGCGTCCAATTCCAATGATGCTGTCCATTGTCTTGCCCAGAGGTTCCTTGGACACAATTATTGCCTGCTTTGAACGCCGTAGAGTGACCGTATTTAGCGGCAGTGATGCCAAGAATTGAAAAATGTTTAAAACTAGAGGTGTACCCGTGACGTGAATTTGAACGTATCACGATCTGAGCGTCCGTGATCCGTGCTTGTTTCGTGAGTGAACGAAAGTCGAACATAAAATATACAGTACTCACTAAATTGTTTTAAAATTTATTTTCTCAATTGAATATAAAGTTTCCAAATCTTTAAAGCAGCACGTTAAAACCCCAATGGAACTCAACTTACACTATGCTTCAAAGTATTCCCGAGGTTTCTAACGAAATTCAATCCAGAAATCTAAGTACACATATGAAAGTTATTTTAGTTCAGTTTTTAAAGATATTCTTTAAAACAGAACAAATATCAGAACTACTAGACTATCATGTGTCGTATGTCGAACAGTATAAAGGCAGCCTAAGGTAACAATCTAGTATTGTCTAGCAAATGAGAAATCTTCCATAAATCTTAGAAAAAAGTGCGAGTGGGGGCCTCTATTAACAAAGATATTTATTAAGACACTGCAACTGAAGTATGTTTAAAACGAAAGACCAACAACAGTAAAAATTATTAAAAATGACAGCAAATCATCCCAGGTGCAAAGCATGAGCGCAATTCCACTTTAATGGTTTTCCATGGTCAAAAAACTGATAAATACTTGAAGTTGATTATCCGAAAAAAAATGTAGGGTGAATCTTCAAAGTTGAATATGGAGTTACAACCACGGATTTCAAATAGTTACTTCGAAACATATTATTTCACATAGGAAAAGCTCATAAACATGAATAGCAGATGAAATATCTACCTTGCATATGGACTGTTACTAAAAAACTATTATATAGCGTAAAGGGCAAGGAGAATCAAAACAGTACAAAAATCAAACCAAATCATACCAGATATAAAGCAAGAGCACAAGTCTAAGTTAAAGGTTGTCCACGGTCAAAGAACCGCTTTATACCTCAGAAATTTGACTCTCCATACAAAAAAATTTTACTGAAAGCTCTATGACAGCGATAACGCCATGCTGCGATAATATACCACGGAATACCAGACAAAAAATGTTTACTTATACATAGATTATATTACTGTGACAACACTAATATGACCCAGCCTGGGTGTTTAAAGAGCATCTATCAAAATGTACAGCTGTGCCCAATGAAGGTGTATATTTCAAGGCTGGAAACCTCGGAAATTTCGCATAATTTTTGAAAAAAATCTTACGGCTCAGTTAATTAGAATTTTACAGCTTTTGCTACTATAAGTAAAGCAATTCAAATACTGCACATAACCCACATTTTCAATACGACTTTAACAACCTATTGATTCCCGCTGATCTGGAAAACGGCCAAAGTCTTACCAATTTCAAAAGGCAATAATATCCTTTCATTACTTTTCAAGGTACTTGAACAAACTATAGTGAATAAGTGAATTTAATGATTGAAAGTCTGGTTTCAAGAAAAAAAAGAAGTTGTACCACATTGGTAACAAAAATTACCGAGGAAATGTGTAGAGTAACTAGACAGTGACAATATAACGTTCTTGATTCTTTTAGAGTTTAGTAAAGCATTTGATACGGCTAGTCACGATGTTACAATATCATTTTTCAACAACACCTCGTACCTTAAAAAGTCATGCCATAATTACCCAAACAGACACCACTACATTTCTTAAAACTAGACAGGTGTGCGCCAGGGTTGTGTTCTAGGACCATTACTGTTTTGTCTTTATATAAATGACCTTCCCACTTTGTTGTCTAACTGACTTCCAGATGTATGCAGATGATGTACAAATGTATTTTAGTCGTCCGCTAAGTAAAGTGTCAGAGTGTATTAATATTTGTAACAGTGACAGAGAATCGAGTTAAAAATTAACCCTAAAAAGTCAAAATATCAAAGTGTTGACATCGCTAGGTACATATTTATTAAAACTCGAAGCATTTTCTAAATAAATATACATGAACCTACATTCATGGATTTGGTCGAAAGTTTTAATCCCTAAAAATAATCTATTAACATCTGATATTGAAATCAACTGCCACATGAATTGGAGACAATTCGAAACGCATAGCTACAACAAAACTCAAATATATAAATTAAAGCGGTATTAAACGAACACCTTATAATTTAAGATTTAACTTATGTATTATTTAAGCTTAATACTTGTAGCGCTGAGAAGAAAACTTATATAAAAAAAACTAGAATCCTAAAGAATCCTAAAAGTAAGATAGTAGTTCTCGAAGCCATTCAAGGCATGCTCAGAGCGAGAGAGAGAGATCATTTCTTTAATTTATACATGACTTCGTTGTATTGTGCTGACTCAATTTTTAGTAGATCGTGCGTGATCATTCGTGAAGCCTTTTTAAATCGTGCGTGACTCGTCCGGACGCAAAACGCTCAATAACTTATGTGCGTGAATCGAGCGTCGAGAGTTTTTTATATCATGAATAGTTCGTGACGTGAATAAAAATGCGATCACGCGCGTATCTTTATTTAAAATAGTAAAAATAAAAGCTGATAAAAGTTACTGGCCATCATAAAAATCCGTGAATTTGCGTTCAAGTCATATATTATCCAGTTTAAAAAACATTAATAGTGGTATTCCTGGTTGATTTGCTTTTGATTTGCTTTCGTGAAAGCAAAGCAAAGCGTTGATGGAACGACCCTGTTTCTTTTGGTTTGCTTTCATTGGCGCCAATTTAAACTTAGCGGGTAAGCAAAAAATGACAAATGAAATTGTAAATTGAATTTTCAGTTCTTTAACAATAGTATGTGATCAGATCTGTAGTTCTAAGGTTTGTAACTTAACTAGGTGAATTCAATTAATTTGTATTTGTTTATGACCACGAAGTGACTGCCATTTGACGATCCAGAGGAAGGGCGGGATAATTAGTGGAAGAATGTAACCTCGAACCTTCTGGAGAGCTGCACCCTTTGCCCGTCCACAGCTCAAGACTCGGGCCTTATGCTCTGTCCACAGGCCGGGGCCTTGTTTCGTAGTCTCGAATGCGTCTTTATCTAAATAGTTATCATTTAATTGTTAAATATGGGCTAACCATTTTTATATTTAAATCCAACAAAATTTAAACAAACACCAAGGCATAAAATTAGCTAAACTGCCAATTGATCAGTGACATTTTCGCAGTGACTGTGAACAAATCACAGTTATCGAAATCAAACAAGTGTACGTTCTCCCATCACTAGTTTCATTTGCCTTGAGTTTAATTGTTTATTTTATTTTACAATATGCCCGCCGATCAAATTCAATACTCGGAGAAATACTACGATGACAAATTCGAGTACAGGTGAGTCCACCTTTCCATCTGTTCACCAACTTATTGCTTATGTATATGCGGTTTGTGTTTAGGCATGTTATTCTCCCAGCGGATTTGGCCAAGCACGTTCCCAAGGCTCACTTGATGACGGAGACAGAGTGGCGCAATTTGGGAGTTCAGCAGAGTCCGGGATGGATTCATTATATGATGCATGCCCCAGAGCCGCATGTGATACTGTTTCGACGCAAACGTGTGGATGAGGAGACACCGCAGCAGCAGTCGCAGGCAGCCGCGCCTACCAATGTGTGTGCATAGACCTGTAAAAAGTCAGCACTCCCATGAGAGGCTATCATCCATCAATCGTATTCCATAAGATCAGCCATTCTGATGTAAAATAAGTCGTTCTCCACCCTCTCCCGCATAGCTTTAAAGGATCAAACCGGTATTAGCATTTAAGGACACCAAAATCTGGAAATGGTTAATGAAGTCTTTACGTTCCTGTTAATTTCATTAAGTTTTTATTTAACCTAAATACAAAATCATTATGTACACACCAACGTGTACGAAAACAAATTTAAAATTATTTAAAATTCGATTTACAACCTTAATTATAGCAACGCCATACGCCCGGCACCAGTTGATCCTTCCAGCTGTCAAATTTCAGGTCGCAATTCTTTCGAGCATAATACTCCATCGCATACAAAGAGATGAGCATGCCGTTACCGAAAATGAGGGAGAACCAAAGGAATATGTTGCCCAATATCTTGGGAGCACTTCGCATCAGGAACACCAAGGCCACCCCCACCACACCGAAGAAGACAAACATGACGGGAAAGAACATTTGTAAGGCAAATCCCAACACCTGTTCATGCACCAAAGCCGAGATCATAAACACCAGCAGCGAGGCAGCCAGCTTAGAGCCCTTAAAGATGTGTGTGTAAACGTCCCGATAGACATATTCATACAACCAATCGTGGACGACCACATTCCAATTGCGGTAATATGCATCATACGTGTGTGAGGTCCACCAATCCTTGTAGAACATGCGATCGCCAAATCTTAGCAGCTCCGAGGTGAAGTTTAACCAGGAGTGCAGAATCAAATAGAATCCGCACAGAAAGATCACTACGCTGGGCAGCATCATGCCAAACAGCTTCATTATCAACTGTGAAGCTCCCATCGGCTCCTTTCCATACTGTCCAAAATGTTCGTGGATGTGACGCTCGTGAATGAAGGCATAGAGGAAAGCCACCGCTACCACCTCCAGCAGACGATTCATGGCAAACTGCCATCGAATGTGCGATGTGCGAGGATAACTATCCCGATAGATCAACGTGGGAGCAAATAGAAAGTACGCATAGCTAGGCAGGGTCGGCATTAGGGGACGCCCCCCACTGGAGGGTGTCTCATCCTCATCCACCTTAAGTTTTCCTCTCAGCACACGAGCAGCATTAAATCTGACAAAGGCGTGCATTTTCATCAGCAACCGGGTACTCTCCAGTAATAAGACGCAGGCACTCACAAAGGGTAGTTGGAATTTCAGGCACAGCGAGGAGGAGACATAACCAAAGACCAGCTGGGAACTGATATACATTATCAGGCAACTGTGTGACCAAAATCGTTGGATAGAGCCTGTGGAAAGTTGGAAAATTGGTAACAAAGATTAGTTTGAAATCAAAAAAAAAAAAATAATTTATTTCGTTAAGAAAGAGCGAGGTCAGACCTGAGTTTAACCGATCGAAATAATGGACTGTGATAACTGAAATACATGCGCATCTGGAAGCTCCTCATCAAGTCAAAATCGAAGTGTAATCTATTAATACTATACGCTTATACACAGATTTGGAAGGTTTGGTCAAAGTTGGAGGACTATACCTTATAGCTGCCATAGGAACTATCGGATGCAAAGTGGGTTTTATTTAGCAAAATTGTTTGTTTTAATGCTGGCGTTCTTAAACTCTGATGTATTAAAACAACTTCGGCAAAGACGAAATTAGCTTGCGAGGTTCTTGACATTTGTTGGTCCTGTGGCCACATTAAGTGTCCTATTCCAACCAAATTTGTTTTAATGTAAGCTGCACTGAAAAAGTTACAGAAAACCCCAACAGGAAGTTTTGATTTTTGGGATTTTAATATTGAAATTGTGTTTATTTTTTTTATAATCGATTTTTTTTCCAAGTTTAAACAGTTTTGAAAAATTTCCAACATCGGAAAATGAAAACACAAATGAATTCCCATGTTGACCCTACAAACCGAGTTTCAAGTCAATCGGATGAAAATAAGTTATTTTGCATGTAGAATTTTCCGGTAATTTTCACGCCTGGTAAATTTCTGTCCTTACAAAAAACAATAGTTTTTTGCATGCAAAAATTTCCAGGAATTTTCCGTCCGTTGGGTCCAACTTTTCAACATCGAAAACCGAGTTTCAAGTCAATCGGGTGATAAATAGTTTTTTGCATGCAGAGTTTTCCAGGGATTTTCCGGCCGTTTCCAACATCGGAAAATCACATCTCAATTTATTTCACATACTTTCCTTTCAAACCGAGTTTCACGCCAATCGAAATGAAATTGCTCTCTTTTTACTTTTCGCAATCCACTGGACCAAGCAAGAATGGTACTAGATACACCAGAGAGAAACCAGATTTTCAAACAAAGCGATCGAAAATGCGAGTGGCTGACTTTTAGGTTTTACTTTTCGGTTTGGCTGGGCAATGCTAATTTCTGGACAAATTAAACAAAAAAATCTTTATAAATCAATTAAAGACTAGAATGCCAAATAAATTTTACTAAAAATTTCTAAATTGATCGCAGAATAAAACAAAAATTACTTTATTTATTTGTTCTATCCTATTATTTATTTTATCTAGCAACTGAAAGAGGGCGTAATTTGGCAATTACTGTTCATTCCAACGACTAACAAGAATTACTATTGAAATCGAAACACTTTTTCATTTTGGTGTTGCGAGAACATGAATCAATTCCAATTTCGAAAGGTTGCCGTGGAAGTGGAATTGAGAAAATGCCTGAGAGAAACTTCAAAACATATGTTAGGTTTGATAGCTCACAGCTGTTCTAAGCTTATCAAAGTTGCGGTAATCGCTAAATAAAAAGAAATGGACGCTTTTTCAAAATTAAAAAATTGATCATCGACGCGCTAGAATGGCCGTTTCGCCCACTGTGCATACCGGGCCTTTTTAACACAGTTGGACTTAATATTTTGAAATTTTAATGGGAACTCCTTTACAATTGTATGTATTAAAAATCACACCTTAATAAATCATTAAGGATACTCTTAGACCAAAAGGTCAAAAACATTTTTTAAGTCACGGATGTTTATTAGCAAAAAATTTATTTTAAAATACAAAGAAATGGTGAACTGTTATGAATTAAAAAAATTCTAATGCATGTTACGTTTTCTTTATATGGTTAATAGAAATTTATTATTAAAACAAGTAGTAGAAGTAGATATCTAAAAAAAATGCTCCTTAAACTCCAACGTTTGGATTAAACTGCTGGGCCTGCTCTCAAATGCCAAAATAAAATACAACCAAATCCAAAAGTGAGATGGTTTGGCTTTGATCTCATCAGCAGTCTTACTCATAAAATATTTTTGCTATCGGTCTGCTTTTGATTTTTATACCGGGGATTCAATTCGGTGTTTAACCATGAAAGAAGGATGTCGTTATAAGTGGTGGGTCATTCAAATTTATTTTAAACAAGTAGAAAGAGGTCAGTGCTTAAAGATTTTTAATTTACGTATGACGCTGTGTAAGCACTAATAACAAGATTGTCGGAGTCGGACCATGGATCAAACTGTAGCTTTCGCTCCAGGTGACAGTTAGCTATTTATAAATTCAAATTCGCTAATAACCCAAATAGAAATAAGGAATACAAGTACAATGTAAGTTATCGAACCAAGTCTGACTGAAAAAATCAAGGCTGCACAGTGCGCTACCTTGTAATCATTGTATCATAAATTTAATATACTTGTTTTAAAACCAAGTAAGAAAGACGGTCAAGGCTGACTATAACATATTCTGTGCCCCCAAAATTTGTATATATTTGATCAATGTAACTTAAAAGCCAGACAGAGTGGCAAAGAAGCCGTAAAGTGGGTGAAGCGCTGGCCATCGACGTTGTGGCCAGTGCTACCCATAATTATTGTTTGTTTTTTTTTATAACGCGACAATCGTTCATCCAATCTTCATTATTCGTTTAGCAAATCGATAAATAATCTTGATGACTAAATATCTCTAAAAAGTACAACCATCTATCTTAAAAACTGTGGGAAGTATGATTTTATTTCCCAAATTGAGGGAGCGTGAAAAAATTGAAAATAAACTTGATAAGAAGCTTTTACTATGTATCCCTGAGGTCTGTTTGTTCATTCAGACAGACATACAGACGGACATGGCTATATCGTCTCGGCTGATGCTGATACTTTATAGGGACGAAAATTGTTGCCTCTCCGTCTTTCACACTTTTGCACAAACTTAATATACTCTGTGTACCTGCGGTGCAGAGTATAAATAATAAAACACTAAAAAGCTAAAAATAAATTGATTTTTGTATAGGGAACTTAAAATTTTTTCCGTGATAGATCTGCTAAGAACAGGACTGATCTTTCCCCAAAAGGGTCAAAATGGCAACACTAAAGTACACATATAAAATCAGTTGGACGGATCTTTTGCAACTTCGACACAGACGAGGAAGACCTAAAAGATTTTTCTTATTTTCACTTACTTTGCGGCTTCAGCTTGTGTCTGACCAGAGCCCATCCCCGAAAGGCATAATACAGTGCGAAGACAAAGATATGCTCCAAAATCCATACACCCATGACCCAGTGCAATCGCTTGAGACCGCCGCGAAATGTGCCCAAACCCAGATTTATATGTCCCTCCACAAAATAGTCGTGCAAGATCACATTCAGCAGAAACATGACCAGAATAATGTAGAAAATGTGATAAATGGTGCGCATGTGCTCAACTTGGAGTAGAGCTGTTAGATATGACTCCCGGGCTACAAACACTTTGTCGGGCAGTTGGCGGCGCCGCAGTTGTGGCTTCTGCTGTTGGCCTTGGCAATGTTGTCGATCCGTCGCCTTCTTTGGACAGTCGTTGACGTCAGCAGCAAATTCGGCGGCTGAGGTACGTTGTTGTCGATTGTGCCAGGTATTTGAATGACTGATTCCTACTCCTCCTCCTCCTCCTCCATGGGTAGTCTCAAAATTTCCAAACTCATGGGTCCGAAGTTCACGCTGTCGTAAATCCTGCAGCACATCCTCGATAAGACACTTGAGACTCTGATCAAAATCTTGCAACATTTTTGATTGAAAGGTTTGTAACTTTTCACGCACAAATTGGAGATCGGAAGGCATTTCAGCCTCGACTCTTTCCTGACTGTTCATAATTTAATGAAGATTATTGGATGATTACCAACTGCCCACTTCGACGTCAGTTTTTACAATGTCCGAACAAAAATTTCAATCTTTTTGATAACGGCGCTTTTTTACTCAGCCGCGTAGTTAAAGGGTGCGGGGGTGCGGGAGTGTGCCTCACTGTATGAGCTTGCTCGTAAAGCTCGCTCTGGTCTTTTCTCTTGCAATTACACTGCAATTGAATTTGATGAACAAATACATACAAATTAGCTAGCGCCTCAAGCTAGATGATTCGCAGTCATGTCAACCATTTAATCCATTGAGAGCACCCAGCTGGGTCTTGTGGCTCTAATGTGATAAGAAATCATTTGTTCGTTGGCCCCGTTGTTTTCCGAGTGCACTTGCACTTGATTTGTTTACATGACGGCAAGCGATTACCGTACAGAAACTCAGTTTAAAACGTGCGCACAGTGGGCCAAGAGTTAAGTATTGATAGTAAATTCGATGGTCACTTGGGTGATGTGGTGGATGATGGGGTAATAACCTGTAGACATCAGTGATTGATAAGCAATACCTGTGTACCCAAGTTTTTAATCAAGTTTACGTTCTGATAAAGATTTCGAAAGGTAATCTTACGCTGCGATTAGCCAATTCCGTCTGCACTGAAAACAAAAAGAAATCTAGAAATAGGGCTTAGATTGTGTGTAATCATGTTATCGTTTTTACGGTGCCGAGTAGTAATCGGCATCGTGGCATCGTACGATTATAATCGTAAAACCGAAAAAATAAATTAAAATAAATAATACTCCGAAGAATGTCAAGAGCTGCCTCGGCGAAAAGGGTGTGGGTTTCCGACCTGTTGAGCAAGGTCTAGACTTTAGTTTGACATCGTTTTTACTGAAACATTGAAAAGCTAGTGAAGTAGCATACAAGTCTGAAGGCACCTCTCCAACCATCCGCGTACAGAGGGTTGTCGATTCATCAACTCGGGAAGATGCTGAAACAATAGAAACTAGTTGCTATGCGCCTTCAACATTTTGTAAACTTTTGTGTTTTCTGGTAAAATTGTTACTCTAAGATGGGTCAGAGTGCAGTGGCCATCCTCCTAAGAGGTATTCCCCAATGCTTGAGCAAAGATAAGCAAATTCCCTGGGCCATGGTAAAATAGTTATCGTTGCGAGGGAAATGAAGATTGTTTGCAGGAGGGGGGCTCAGGATGTTGACTGGATACAAGCTAAGTGAGAATACGCTATTACCAGTGTAAGAATTAAAGCCTATAAAAAAATACTAATTTGTTGATGCGTAAGACATCTCCATTGTAATAAAACCGTACATACAATGTAAGTACATTAGGTTGGACATTTTATATGTGGAAAAATGTAAGACCATACTGATACCCCCTTAAACGATGCATCGTTGTGTAAAAAAGGCATAGAAAAAAAAGTTGTTGAGAAAAAATTAGTTTTAGTTTATCTCTCATACGTAATGTTGCCTTCGCCTACATGTTTAATTTTTAAGTAGTTGGCGTAGACTTGGTTTGACGTCGTAACATTAGACAAAAAGGTACCACGACCATTGAAAAAATTGTTTTTTTATATGATCAAGACAATATGTAAATAATATTTATTGAAAATCGTATATTACGGCAAAATTTCAACCATTTTGCGATGTTCACTTCTACATAGAAGCAAGTTTTAGCCGTACACTAAGAGGCTATGAAGATATCTTTGAAGTTAGGCCTACACGATCTGAACTTTAGTGCTGAGCATCACGACTGCAGCCGATCCTGCGCATATTCAATTTTTAATGTGCTGCTTATAAATAGACTATCGTCCATTTGATAAAAATCTCATTCTTTCAGAATCTAAAATAAGGCGGATTACTATGCTAATGTGGGCAAAAAATTCCGGGTATTTGTTTCCAAATTTAAAAAATATTTATTTATTCTTCTAAATTAATTTCATTTCCCACAAAGTTGTCTTCGCCGAATGCATTACACTTATGGCAAAAGTTTTCCAATTTTAAAATGGAAGTCTGCATGTCCTTCCGTCTGTCTATCTGTAAATGACATTATAGAAGTGCAAAAGTTTTCGAAATGAAATAGCACGTCTATAACATACTCTGTACCTGGAGTAGAGCTGAATGCAGTGCTGCTGGTGTGTCTCTCTCTATCTCTATCTCAGTCTCTTTCTCTCTCTCTCTCGCTCTCTCTTTCTTAAGATTGTGCGGTGTTGGTTGTAAAAGGGTGGGAGGGGGTGGTGGCGGGGGAGTTCCCTTTTTGCTTATAACTTGAGAACCGCTCATCTGATCTTTATCATTTCTTCAGCAAATCAATACATTTTGACAATTACTAACTATCTCTAGAAGGTACGAACCAACTCTATCTACAAAACGTGGAGATATGACGTTTTTCAAAATTGCCTGCAGCTATAAAAACATTTGTCCCATACATGTCAAAACCTCTATCTCTTACCATCTCGGGATCTGTTTGTTCATACAAGAATCTATATAGACTCGGCTGTTGATGCTGATCAAGAATATATATACTTTATAGGGTCGGAAATGATTCCTTCTCTCTGTTACATACTTTTGCACAAACTTAATATACTCTATGTACCTTCGGTACAGAGTATAAAAATATTATAAATCCTGTATAAAATTCTAACCCATTTGTTTTTTTTATGTATTTCCTTAACTGTTGCGAATTAATCGAGAAACCTAATATCGAATTGTTTTCGCCTCTACCCCTGAAATGCATAGATACAGAAATGAAATTAGGTTACAAGTTGCATCTTGCCAATTGACATTGACTGAAAGCTAAAAATCACCCATTTCTTTTATCTAGTTTAGTAAAATTTTAAAATTCATTTAATTTATATTAAAAACAAGTGAGAAAGTCGGTCAAGCCCGACCAGTGGCGGATCTAGGAATTGGCTAAGGGGGGGGCTAAGGGCAGGCATTTTTTTGTGTTTTTTAAGTTTTTCTTATTGTTATCGGGGGTCATCCATGGTTTTTTTAAACGAGTTTTAAAATATGCAGGTTTTACAAATTACAAAAAAAATGTTTAAGCTTCTCGTCAATGTCAAACAAATAATGAAAATTAAAATTGTTAACTTCTTAACCCAAAAATATAAGGTAATTGGCTATTAAAGACTCCTCTTAGCTCAACCGATTCCTTTGATGGACTGTGAACTATGAAGAATTTTTAAGAAATAAAGTTGCGGCGATCAGCCATGGATTCTTTTTAAATCTTTATCTTCAAAACCAGATTTTCAAATAGTACCTATAAATAGTATATAGTTTGATGTCAGGCAGACTGACAGATCGTAAAAAAGTTTTATTCATTAAAAAACTTTCAGTGACAAAGGGTTTTTCAAAAACCCACACAGAACATAGAAAGTATCTGGCTTCAAGCCGCAGAAAAATGCAATATTTTAAAATTTGAACATATTCTTTTTTACCAGCAAGTTTTTTGAACACAGACCGCAAACATAAAATTTGTCAACGAATCTTGTCAAAGACGGAACAAAGTTTTGAGGTAAAATGCTGGAAAAAATAGCGCCGCAGGCAAATTTTTTTAATCGCGCGTAACATTTTATAATTTTTTATCCACAATCCGCACAAACAACAATCATTGGGCTGGTGCTAAGGTCACACAGGCAAATAATTTGATGAAAGATTGGTTAAAATAGGCCTTATTTGGGAACTTTCCGTCCATAATTGATCAACTTATTTTCGTATGTAACAATAGTTTTAGTTTTAAGTTATGCTAAGTCTTCATACAAGTTTTCATAAAAATTTCGACAATTTATGCAAATGAGACCTTGGAATAAATAAAATTGTAATGTATTTTATTATTTATGTGACATTTTATAAGAGGTATATACTTATTTTTTAATTTTTGAAAAAGAACCATATTCCTTATAATTCGCCAAATTTTTTAAATAATAGTCTGAGTGACAGCAGGAATTGGTATTCCTTAGTATTACCTTGTAGACCTAATTTCTTTACTATTTCTATTACAAAACTAGTCAAGTTTTGTAGTATTTTTCGTTCCCTATATTTTCGATTTTTCACCTCAATGACATATAGACACGAAGGAAGGTTTTGAATCTTTTTAGCAGAGAAAAAGTCCGTTCAGCTGTTGACGAGGATCGTTCGGGCAAAAATGATTGAATTTCTTCGATTTTATGACCTTATGGCCTCGAGTGTAGTCTGTGCTTTTTTCAACTCCGAGTTCTAACAGCTCGTGTGCCACAGCTTAATTTCTTGTGTCAGCTCGGGTTCGGTGCAATTATTTAAGTCTTCCTCATAAATTTTGGCAGATTCTACAAGAATGTGCTGGAATTAAACCCTCCAGAGCAATAATGTCGAAAAATTTTTATTTGAATCTCAAACGCAAAAAAAACATAAAATCTCCATAAAGGTAGTAAGTGGTGGCACTGTAAAATGTTCAATATTAACAAGTCTGTTCCGGTTTCACATATTATTTCGATTTCAAATGGAAACAAAATCGAACGAATTGACTTAAGTTGTTCTGGTTTTCGAACGATTTGCATTAGATTTGCAATTTGAATGTTTCGTTTCCAAAATGATTTCTTTGACTACTTTTTCCTACTAACGTAATATGCTGCAAACATAAAAAACACGAAAAAGTAAAAAAGTGGATAATGAAGCTTTTAAAGAACAGGTTGAACAAAAATGTGAGTTCGATTTGGCCGGCACACAAAAAATTTATTGTTATGTTTAAAATATTTTCACATCTCTACGTTAAAAAACGCATTATCTTTTCATTCATCGGCTTCGAGCAATGTGAATTCAAATGTATTAAATCTATCGAATTGTGAAAACCGAAACAGGTGACCAAACTGAATTTGCGCAAATTAAATTAAGTGAAAACCGAAATAGGCCTGTATATTCTCGTCAAGCGAAAACTGATTTTTCTTTGCCCGTATTCTGTATAGATATTTAACTTTTATATGCTCCTTAAGATGTCGATATAAAGAGTAAACTATTGCCACGTCTAATAAAGGCGGCTAATCAAAATGAATTCCAATAGTCAACCCGATTTTCAACTCATATTCCAAGGTTCTTCGTTTGTAAATACTTTTCTTTGTGGATGGAACAATCTAAATATTTGCAGCTTTTTCTAAAATCATTGATTACAAGAAATATATTAATAGTATTTTTTTTTTTTTTTTTTTATTTTTGGGTCCCCGGGGTTTAAGCTCTCTTCTTTCTCTCTCTACTGAGCCCGACTCTATCTAAGATTGTGCGGTGTTAGTTGTAAGAAGGTGGGAGGTGGTGGGGGGAGGGTGATATACATTTTTGCGCATAACTTGAGAACCGCTCATCCGATCCTTATCATTTCTTCAGCAAATCGATACAAATGCAAATCGTCTTTCTTCAAAACTGTAGATATAACGTTTTTTCTAAATTGCGGGGCGGGAGGGAGCGTGGCAAAAAATTTGAAACAAACTTGATCAGTCTGCAAGTATAAGAAGCATTTGTCCCATATATGTCAAACCCCTATCTCTTACCATCTCTGAGATCTGTTTGTTCATACAAACGAACAGACGGACGGACAGACGGACATGGCTATATCGACTCGGCTGTTGATGCTGATCAAGAATATAAATACTTTATATAGTCGGAAATGATTCCTTCTCCCTGTTACATACTTTTGCACAAACTTAACATACTTTTTGTACCTTTGGTACAGAGTATAAAAAGCTGCTTTAGATTTTGGACTTGGAATATGAGCTAAAGCTTAAGCTTTACACCAAAAAGTTGAAGACATAGTAGCTTGAACTATTTTTACTTTCCTGTTTTTTGAGGTTCCCAACTGATTCAAACATTGATTGTATGGAAAGGCAGGTGAGGCGTTAAGCCTTCTGAAGATTCATTCGGGAGAATGATGAAACGGTACCGTATAGGCAGCCAGCTCATTTTTGGTGTACAATAATGCATAAGTTGTTTTCAGTTGTGAACAAACACAACTTTTTCGGACCTCGAGCCAGCAAACTCACTAATTATATATTAAAAAACTTGAAGAACTGTAATTGTGTTTATACATACCAAAATGCACTTTTGAGAAACGTTTCAAAACTATTGCAAATGCAAGAAAGTCACTGTGTTAAGTCAATAAGTTTTGGGTATTTTTTTCGTTTGTTATTTGTTTTAAAATCTGTGTCAATTTTGCAATTTTAATTAAAGTTTCATGCCGAAACATGCAAAATGCATTTTTGGGCATAGTTGAAAAAAATTTGATATTTTTTTTAGATTCACAAATGGGCCACTGCATCAGCAAGAGAGTTTGGTTTGTGCGTATATTTTGGGCATATTTAATTGCAAATATTTGCGAGTGAGTAAGCTTGTGTGAGTGTGTGTGTGTGTGTGCAACAACAACAAATACATAAACCTAAACCAAATGTTTTGATAACGAAAAATGAGCCAAAATTAAAGCTCACGGCCATGGTGGTCGGTGCCACGCAGGATGCAAGCTTCCACATGCCTTTTGTACGTGTGTGTGTGCGTGCGCGTGCTTGTGTGTGTGAGTTGGAAATAATATTAATGCTGTGCAGACGCAATAACCAAAAATATTTATTATTTATGCGGAATAAACAGCAGCGGACCAACAAAAACTCACAAAATTAATGCAAAAATGACAAAAGCAGCGAAACGCCGAAGAAGAGGAAGGCAGAAGAAGGAGCGTGTAATATATGAAAATGGAAATAATAAAAGCAGAGCCGAAAATATGCCTCATAAAACATATATGGCAGTAGAAGCCAGAGACCAAACCGAGTAGAAATATTCATAAACATCTATGGCAAAGATCGTTGGCCAAAGATAGCCGCACAGAATGTTCTAATAAAAAGACATTTTTATGGACCCTCACAAAAAAAGGAAAAAACAAAATGGCCACAAAAATAATATGCGACCGCATAAAAATCTATATAATTCATAAACCCGCAACGCAAGAGTCAAGAGTTGGTTGAGAGAAACCAGGGACTGGTCACTATATCAAATTTTCGCATTTTACTTAGCATAAAAATAATTTCTAAAAGTTTTAAGAATTATAACATATTTTTGTCCCAAGTTCATAAATATTATACATCAAACTTCAATATTGCATAGCAGAAATTGTTGAAAAATAAGAGCATATTTTTCTGCTGCGGTGTACAATTGCTAAAAATTAATCAAATAAAATATTTGTTATGGATTTTAGTTCTTTTAGTCTGTAGCAATTAATCGTGATAATATCGAAATAATTCGTGAGACATCTTACAGAAAACGATATGTGAAGAAACTTCAACATTTGAAAACCCTAAAAAATGTTGTCTAGCGTCTGAATGTGCGCTTTAGGAGAAATTTTTCATGGCTCAATGTTGATGTTAATGCAATATGGCGGGATAAATGAAAACAATCTGATTGTAACTCGCAATGATTCCTCAGAAAATAAAATTATATGGGCCGAAAATTGGTAACAAACTTAAATTTTGACAATTTTCCACAAACACTTCCCAACTACCATTAGTTGGTTTACCAATAAACTAGGTCCGAAAACTTTGGTCAATTGTGAAAATATAAATTTATGCCTGAAAATTGAGAAAATTTCTTATAGTACAGGGACATCGGGGCATACACGTTCGACGCTCTGTGGCGGCCATATTGGGTCATAAAAAGCACACACACACACACAGACTCACATAAAAGCCGTGCCACAAACCTACAACAACAAAGACGTGGGCCAAAAAAGTGACAGCAGCAGCAGAAAAAATTTTATGACGCTGCCTGTGCAAAAGTTTTGTGAAGCAGAAACATATAAAAAATGTTGCATATTTTCAGGGGGACGCTTTCCTGTGTGTGTGTGTATGTGTGTCATTTCCGTTATGCCCATTGTTGTTGGTTTTGGTTTATAGGCGCACAGTTTGTGTTCTGCGCTGGAAAAAAAAAACAAATGGACGAAATGGCGCATTTTTGTAATTTGCTAAAAAGGAATATTAAAAGCAATTCGGACAAATGTCAGGCAAAAGTGCGAGGAAAGTACATAAGGTGAGCGGGAGGAATACAGTAGCAACTTGGAGTATGAAATTGGATCATCTTGGATATCGATATAAGGAGAGTACAGAACCGCGTAAATTGATTTCATACCGGCTGTATCAGACTAGCCAGCATTGATCGTTGAAGTAGACAACTACCAGTAACAAAAAAGCCGCATTCCGCAATCTTAAGCATTTATGCGCTTTTTAGCTGGGCCCCAAGTGCTATTTTTGAGGTTGTGATTTTCAATGAATCAATTTTAAACAGATAACAGATAGACAAATGTTTTGTGTATCACAGTCATTTAATCAGAAACATATATTTTTTACTCTGTACAAGAGGTTCACAGTCTTTTAAGTTTGTGCATAAGTATGTAACAGGGAGAAGGAATCATCTCCGACCATATAAAGTATATATATTTTTGATCAGCATCAACAGCTGAGCCTATATGACCACGTCCGTCTGTCTGTCCGTCCGTCCGAATGAACAAGCAGATCTCAGAACTGCTAAGATATAGAGGTTTGACATGTGTGCCTAACACACGAAGCGTTGCTTCAGCAACAAACTCTTTCTTACTTAAAGGGTCAGCTTCGCTCAGGGACATTGGCGTGGGTGTTGTGCTGCTTCAGCAAGGTGATACAATTATGAAATCGTACACAGAGACAGGGTATCAAAACGGACAATCGAACCAATCAATAATCGGACGGAATCGGTCAGGCTTTATCATCGAAAGATGAGAGCTATGATGGTAATGGTCACCATCTTTACCCACCCAACCTGTAGATAAAAAATAAAGTTTACATGATCCTACCCAAAACGAACGGCTGTGCTAGACCCTAGGGGGCCCAAGAAAAGGAAATTATCTCATTCCAGAGGCTCATAGTATTTCAGTACAGATATCTTAGCTATAGCCACATATAAGTACATCAATTGTGATGTGACACAATTCTCCCATACCCAAAAGAAATGTCGAGTTAATAAAATGTTGAGGTTTAGGATGTACATCAGTTCATGATGTTGGCATTAACGCAGAACAAACTGAGTTTTTCCGAAAAACTTTACATAAGCTACCCAATGTTAACTAAAGTACTCAATTTTCTATCGATATTTCGATGATTCCACCACTATCATCACCGCACCCAGCGGCGCAGAGGTGAATAAGGCTGGTCCATAATATGCATCGCAGTAGGTGCCCACTTAATCGGAATTTCTCGCTACGTTTCGAATACACAGTTGTGTGTAGAGAAGTTTAACTTCGGGTCGAGTGGTTGCTCGTGTATATATAACAGTTGTTATGTTTGTGTCAATCGACCTTTGAAAAGAGGCACCTCGGTAGGCAAAGTGCCAACTGCTTACATTCTTAACTATGATTTTGTCGCCAGTTCTCCCATATGCCTAATAGTCAAGTGAGCTAACGTGCCGTCGTCCATGTGTTTCTGTGTCACAACTTTTTTTATACCCTTATAGAGAGTATATAGAAATTGTCCGGATGTTTGTAACGCACAGAAGGAAGCATCTCCGACCACATAAAGTAAATATATTCTTGATCAGCATGACGAGCTTAGTTGATATAGCCGTCTGTCCGTCCGTCTGTTCGTCCGTCTGTCCGTCCGTCCGTCCGTCTGTTTCTATGCTATCTCCTCCGTCAGTTTTAAAGCTATCTTAACCAAACTTTGCACGAAGTCTTTTGGTACAAATACGCTGCACATTTGTCGGAACCGGCCGGATCGGATGCATAATAAAGCCCAAAACGATCGGTCGAAAACAGTCTTAGTGAGAAAAACTTTTTGTCTTCAACAACGTCCCCAAAGTGAATTTAAAGTTTGCAGAGTTCACAAATCACAAGATTTGTCGAAATCGACAACTATATAGTATAGCTCCAACAAAAGATAGGTCGAAAAATACTTCATATCTCAAGCCCAAGGTATATTTTATACCCGTTACTCGTAAGTAAAAAGGGTATACTAAAGTCGTGCAAATGTATGTAACAGGCAGAAGGAATCATTTCCGACCATATAAAGTATATATATTCTCGATCTAGACATGTCCGTCCGTCTGTATGAACACCTAGATCTCAGAGATGGTAAGAGATAGAGGTTTGACATGTATGAGACAAATGCTTCTTATACTTGCAGGCAGATCAAGTTTATTTCAAATTTTGGCCACGCCCCCTCCCGCCCCCGCAATCCGGAAAAAAACGTTATATCTCCTACAGTTTTAAAGATAGACGATTCGTACCTTCTAGAGATAGTTAGTAATTAATAAATTTCCCGAAGAAATAATAAGGATCAGATGAGCGGTTCTCAAGTTATGAGCAAAAATGTGAAAAATAGCCGAGTTAAAAAAGTGTTGCATACTTTTCATATGTTCACCCTAAGGAACGCAGGAACACTGTTAAACATGTTTTTTTCATGAGTAACGGGTATATCAAAGTCGGTTAGAGCCGACTTTAACTTGCGCCCTCGTTTTTTTAGTTTTTTAATTTTGATCCCCATTACAATCTGATACACCTAGTGTGTGGACGCTCGTACAGCTAGTCAACAAGTCCACACACAAGTTTCAAAATTGTGTGTCGTCTTGTGAACTGAACGCATACTTCCTCGCCAACATTTTCTCAAATGGTATATTGAGTTGTAATCTAAAGCCGAAGTGTTTCCGGATACATAGAACTCTATTTTGAATACAGTATGCCAACGAAAACGGCCAAGCTTATGTAAATGTATACAGAGTGGGAACCAATACTTGAAGGCTGCCATCCTTCAAAGTGTTCAAGAGAACATCGAACTTGTAATAGGCTTTTGCTCCGCTGGGCAGTGGCGTTACTTTGATGGAATTTTTAGCAGTGGAACACAAAAATTTGTTGTTATCAATGCTAGGGTCAGATCTTCATATTCACAAAACTCAATGTAGGGACTTAAAACTACAAAATGACTTACAGCTTAACTTTCACCCACTAATATGCCGATGTGATCATTGGGCCCAAGATGACGTTTACCCGACGGTGAGGCTGTTCATTAAACGTTGGTCGAAAGAATTTATTGATCCATACACCACAAAGCTTTTGCTCGTACGTCTGCATAAAACTCTACGTCTAGGTAAAACAAATCGTACAGTATCGACACTTGCATTTAATTGTAATTTTGAATCAATTTTCAAAACTGAACAGTGTGAAATGTTAGCTTTTTGAACAGTTTGCTGCTCTGCATAAACTTACAACCAAAACAAAAAAAATATTTTTAAGCGTTAGTACTTCAATCTTTATTTGAGTTAAACAAAAAATTAAAAACGAGCCAAATAAATCTTTAGCATGCACTTGAATAGGGACACAGGTGATTTCATCATTCTGAGTAAAACTCCGCTCAATGAAGCTTATATTTTGACATCATATAAAAAGTTTTAAACATAAAAAAAATTGACTGGAAATAAAAGGAAAAAATTACTTACAGGCAAATTGATGAAAAAAATTGGATAAAACGAAAGTGTTGTATGCAATTTTCTTAAAAATCCATCAAATAAAGGGAATAACATGAAAGGCTGCACAAAAAAATTTTTTCGTGTACTGCAGACCATTAAATTATTCAAAAAGCCTTAAATTCACATTGTTCAGCTTTTAAAATTAATTTAAAACTACTATTAAATGAAAGTGTATATACTGTACGGAGAGTTGTACGTAAAGCTGAACATCTAAAAAGATTAAAACTAAAAAGTAAACCCCCACTTAATACCCAACGGTAAGATCCTCGTCAAGTTTTTGCTCGAAATTATATGACTCGGAAGAAGGAATGGCATACCGTGGAATTATCCGTTAAAAAACGCTTCCACTTGTATGGAAAGTGTGTTTTTTTGTGTTATTTTCATGATATTCGATAAGAAGAACACTTTCTGTCCCGTCACCAGAGCCGTAAGAAAGGTGTTATGGTACGGCGCGCCGCGACGTGCCATCTTATATTTTATATTTTATTTTATTATTAATTTCGAGCAATAACTTGACGAAGATCTTTACGTTGGGTATTAAGTGGTGGGCTTTTTTTTAGTTTTAATCTTCTTAGATGTTTAGCTTTACAAATCTCCGCACCGTATCGACACTTTCATTTAATAGTAGTTTTAAATTAAAATTTAAAAGCTGAACAATGTAATTTAAGTTTTTTGAACAATTCGATGCTCCGCAGTACACGAAAAAATTTTTATGCGTTTTCTAATATTATTCCCATAATTTGATGGGTTTTTAAGAAAATTGCATACAACACTTTTGCTTTTTCGAATTTTTTTCTAAATATGCCTGTAAGTAAATTTTTACTCCTTTTAGATTATTTTGCATTTTTACGTCAGTTAGTGCTTGAACGCCCACCGTAATTTAATTTTTTATGTTTAAAACTTTTATATGATGTCAAAATATTAACTTCATTGAGCGGAGTTTTACTCAGAATGATGAAATCACCTGTGTCCCTAAGAGCTCGTTGAAAAAAAATTTTTAACAAAAGACTGCGTTAATTTGAAAAAGCTTTTTTGTTTAACTCAATAAAGATTGAAGTACTAAATGCTAAAAAATATTTGCCTTTTGATTTAATATGATTGTTTCAGTCAAATAGTTGTATATTCGCTTTAAAATGCTTGTCCCTATTCAAGTGCATGGAAAAAACCGCCGAAACTTAAAAAAAAAAAATTAATTCGCGATTTGTAAAAAAACGGCCATTTTGAGATTTTTAAAAAAAATTAGGACTAATCCTCATGACATTCTTAGTACTCTGAAAAAGGCTTTATGATGGGACGGCCATAAATTTCCGAGAAATTTAAAAAACCGAAAAATTAAGTACCATTTTTTGATTCACCAACAATCAACTTCATACAGGCCTTAAACCATACCTATAAATAGACCGAACTGCGTTTATAGATTCTCCAATGAGGCTTTGGTTCATGGATTATGGTAATTTTTGTTCTCTCAACGTGACTGTCAAAATAGCATTTAACGTCTCCACTTGTAGCCGATTTCTAGTTTTGGTTTTAACCAAATTTGCTTGGCTAAATACCCTCTCTACTTCCGCATTCGACCATGGCAACGAAAGAAGATTCAGGGCGAAAGCTACCAGGTCCGAAAAGGGGTTGTTACCTGCGTTGTCCCGATATTTTTTTTACTTCGGACCAAAATTTTAAAGTGTTTTCATCATTTTCCCATTTTAATTGGTGGATGTTTGCGTATTGAACATCTATTTTGCTTCTTTCGTCGCTGCTTTTTTTCAAATAATTCTAAAATCGGTAGAATTTTAACATTTAAACAACTTAGTCTAAACAAGTGAGAAATTCGGTCAAGCCCGACTATGTCATATTACCAAGAGCAGGAGCTGAATGCAACGTTTCTGCTGCGCTCATCTCTGAGTTTCTCTCTCTCTCCCTCTCTCTTTCACTCACACGTTGTTGAATAAAAATGCGGTGTTGGTTGTGAGCGCGTGGGAGGGGGTGGGGGAGGCGGGAATTTATTTTTGGTCATAACTTGAGAACCGCTCATCCGATCTTTATCATTTCTTCGGCAATTATACATTTTGCTAAATACTAACTATCTCTGAAAGGTTCGAATCGTCTATCTTCAAAACTGTAGGAGATATAACGTTTTTTCCAAATTGCGGGGGCGGGAGGGGCGTGGCCAAAATTGAAAATAAACTTGATCTGCCTGCAGCTATAAGAAGCATTTGTCCAATACATGTCAAACCTCTATCTCTTACCATCTCCGAGATCTGTTTGTTCATACGGACGGACGGACAGACGGACAGACGGACAGACAGACGGACAGACGGACATGGCTATATCGACTCGGCTGTTGATGCTGATCAAGAATATATATACTTTATAGGGTCGGAAATGATTCCTTCTTCCTGTTACATACTTTTGCACAAACTTAATATACTCTGTGTACCTTTGGTACAGAGTATAAAAAGGCTAGATTTCCGGATAAGGAAACTAAAAAAAGGATGGAATTCCGGTTAGGGGATGTTTGACATTTTTTCCGGCTGAAGCAGTTAAAAACAGGATAGATCTGTCCGGAAAAAAGGCCAAATTGGCAACACTGGCCTATGGGTCATTCTTTTTCAAATCGAACGGTCTCAGAATTCCGAAATTAGATCTCGACACTCCCACCGAAACGTGATTTGCGGTTTTGCTAAATTTAGGTAAGTCAATTCACAGGATTTTCCCCAAAATTAAGAAACCAAAAAGTTGAAAAGTTGTTTATTTTTGATTTGGATTATCAATTATTTTCCAAAATTTATTTTGTTTTTTAAATTGAGTATATTAAGTTTAATCTTTTGGGATCATTTTGTAAAAAATTTTAGTTTTTGAGCTGCCAAAAAAATCAGATATCTGGCCTACAGTGCATTGGCACAAACTAAATAAACTCTGTGTACCTTTGGTACAGAGTTACTAGATATTAGTGCTGATGCTACCTGTCAGCAATGGTATGATTTATTTAATTTTTTTAAAAGTATTTTGGACTAAGAAAGCAGACACAATCAAAGTATAATATAGTTATTTAGATTTTATCATCGATTTCTGTTTAAATATGTCTAACCAGTTTGAAAACATTGAGTTAGGTGCCACCAAAAAAAGCAAAAGCAATCCAAAAGCAATTGACGGTATTACTGAGACCTCTTTGGGTTGGTTTCAAATGCTGCAGATTTTTCGGGAACATTATTTAATATTCCACATTTAAATATCACAGGTCAAACGTTGTGATACTAATTTTGAAGCAGTACTTAGTGAAAAGACATGTCATCTTTAAATAATTCCAGCTTCAAAAATTAAAAGAAAAACGGAAGTCTCCATATTGGAAAGGAATGTCGAGTGTAAGACTAAGCCGTTCTTCTCCTCTTTTTTGTTGGCCAGCTTACTTACATTATTAGCGTCTAGCACGTGGCCCGGAGTCAAAGTTGGAGGCGTAGACCGGTGGGTGCACGTTTGCTAAATAAAATAAAGCTGCTGCGCCTTTCATCCTGCACAGCGGACTCATAAAAATATGCTTGAAATTGGCTTGGTTTGGTGGAGGCAGCCAGAAAAGAAGCGAACGAAAAAAAATCTTAGCAACATTTAATGTCGCCAACGATGTCAACGAATGAATGGGGGGGTAGAGGCAGGAGGAGGAACATGGCGACGACGCCGACTCGTTCGCTTTTGATTGTTTTGCAAACAAAGCGAACGAAACAGTTTCCATACACTCAACCAGGCACACACACACACACACACGCCCACCCTCACAATGCTTTTTGCGTTCTTTTTTGCCCACTTAAACAAAAACAGAGGAAAAAAACCGTTGCCAACTTTTTTTCGAGGGTGGATTTTCATTTTGTATGGTTCATGATTTGGAACTTTATTTGCTCTCCCATTCAACCCACCTCCTTTCCCGCTCTTCCCTCTCTCTCTGCCACTCTGTTTCTAACAGTCTGTGTGTTGGTGTGCATGTTTTTTTTAGCATTACATTATTTGCAAATTTATGCGGGGTGGCTACATTTCTGACTCACCGACTCTGCTGAATTCGTTCCCCATTTCGTTCATCGATTTTCGGTTTTCATGGCGAGCGATTTTTTTATGTAGATTGGCCATTATGTGGAATTAGTTTTTGTTCCACGCTGATAGAAATGGCGTACGCCATAAACAGTTTGTTATTGGCTGCGACTGCCCCTGAGGTTGAGTGGAATTATTTTTTTTTTTCGCACAAAAGTATGCAATGGATTAAAACGTAAAAAAATGTCGAAAATTATCAACAACAGCACTAAAGTGCGTGCCAAAAATATCCTTCACCCAAAATTCTTTATGTTATTTCATTGTGTCTTAAATCACAGAACTTTTGATCAATTAAAATGCCAATTTTTACACTTTTTAAGAGCTCTTTTTTAAAAAATCATAGACTTTAGTTCTTTCTCGAATTTTTTTTTGCATTTTTGTATAGCTTGGATATTTGAGAATTTCGCCCCAAAAAGATTTTTTGAAACTCGAAATACTTTACAAGATGCAGACTTTTTAGAGTAAATAAAGTTGTGAAATAACGGCTGGTTCTTTAATTTGAATGGGTACATGTTGTCGCCTCATATCGATATCTATTATTAACCGACTTTTAATCGATAATTATCGAAGGGTATCCTACACAATGCTCAGACTGACTAAACCGCTTAGAAACTAGAGCTGCGGTCACATCTAAAGACGGCAGAATGGCACGCAGAGCAAAGAGAGCTGCTACTGAAAACAGCTTTTTTGAAGATGAGGAAGGTTCGCTGTATGCAGCTGGCATCGCCGACTAATATCTGTAAGCATATAACATCTGTAATATTTTTGGTTACTTTCAAAGCAACTTTTTCGGACTGCCAAGCCACTTTTCTCCAGTTCTACTAAACCGAATTTGATGAAATAGTATGCATTCGACGCAGAATTGTCACCATTTTTATACCCGTTACTCGTAGAGTAAAAAGGGTATACTAAAGTCGTGCAAATGTATGTAACAGGCAGAAGGAATCATTTTCGACCATATAAAGTATATATGTTCTTGATCAGCATCAACAGCCGAGTCGATATAGACATGTCCGTCTGTCCGTCCGTCCGTCCGTCTGTCTGTATGAACACCTAGATCTCAGAGATGGTAAGAGATAGAGGTTTGACATGTATGGGACAAATGCTTCTTTTATCTGCACGCAGATCAAGTTTGTTTCAAATTTTGGCCACGCCCCCTCCCGCCCCCGCTATTTGGAAAAAAGTTATATCTCCTACAGTTTTGAAGATAGACGATTCATACCTTCTAGAGATAGTTAGTAATTAACAAAATGAATCGATTTGCGAAGATGAAGAAGAAAGATCTAATGAACGGTTCTCAAGTTATGAGCAAAAAAGTGAACCAAGCACCCCCGCTACCCCTCCTCCCACCATAAAAAAATGTAGCATACTTTTCGGATGGTCACCCTAAGGAACGCAGGAACACTGTTAAACTTGTTTTTTTATGAGTAACGGGTATATCGAAGTCGGTTAGAGCTGACTTTAACTTACGCTCTCGTTAAATTTAAAATTAATTCTTTTTTTATTTTTTTTGTTTAGCCATACGAAGGCTAAAGAACAACAAATCACCAGGCGCTGATGAGCTGCCCGCTGAATTGTTCAAGGCTGGAGGCGAAGAATTGGTAAAGTGCATGCACCAACTTCTGTGCCGTATATGGGTTGACGAAAGCATGCCCGACGATTGAAATCTAAGTGTTCTATGCCCGATCTTTAAAAAAGGAGACCCTGCAGTTTGCGCCAATTACCGCGGGATCAGTCTCCTCCCCATCGCATATAAGGTTCTGTCCCGCATTATTTGTGAACGTCTAAAGCCGCTTGTTGATACACTGATTGGACCTTATCAGTGTGGCTTTAGACCTGGTAAGTCCACCACAGACCAGATATTCACATTGCGCCAAATTCTGGAGAAGACCTATGAGAGAAACATCGAAAATCACCATCTTTTTATTGATTACAAAGCCGCTTTCGACACGCCGATAAGGTCAAGGTTTTTCGAAGCCCTGTCTACTTTAGGTATTCCAGCAAAGTACGTTGAGAAGCACTCAAAGCGCCGTCAAAATAGGAACGAACCTCTCTGAGCCTTTTGATACCAAAAGAGGTTTTAGGCAGGGTGACACCTTATCGTGTGACTTCTTTAATCTGCTGATGGAGTATATACTGCGCCAGAGCCCTAATGCCAACAGATCGGGCACCATCTTTAATAAAGATGTAATGCTACTCGCATATGCCGATAATATTGACATTATCGGCAAAACCGAACGGGCAGTACGCAAGGCGTTTTCAGAGATTGAGAAGCAGTCTGAACTAATGGGTTTAGCGGTAAGCGAGGACAAGACGAAGTACCTAGTGTCCTCGAAACAGAAGTCCACGCGCAATCTGTTGCAATAGGAGAGTACAACTTTGAAGTTGTAGAGGACTTTGTCTGCCTCGGAACGATGATAACCGGCGACAACAACATCAGCCTGGAAATCCGAAGAAGAATCACGCTCGCAAACCGATGCTATTACGGGCTAAGTAGGGAGCTCAAGAGCAGAAACCTCAAGCGAAGAACAAAAATAGCGCTATATAAGTCGCTTATCATCCCAGTCCTGCAATACGGCGCAGAAGCATGGGCAATATCATCAGCGGATGAGGCGGCGATTGGCGTTTTCGAGCGAAAGATCCTTCGCAGGATTTATGGACCTTTGAAAGTTGGCGAGGATTTTCGCATCCGAAGGAATGACGAACTATATGAGCTCTATAGGGATACTAGTCTGGTCAAGCGCATAAAGCAACAGCGGCTGCGCTGGCTGGGACATGTTACCCGAATGGACGAACAAGCTTCAGCAAAAATGGTCTACATGAGGAATGCGAAAGAAGGACGACCAGATGCGGAAAGACATTTCCAATCTTGGTATAAAAAACTGGTGTTAGCTCGCACGAAGCAAAAGCGACTGCAGCGGCCGAGACCGTCAAACGGTTGTGATGCAAGCATCGGGCCAATAAAGAAGAAAATAAGAAGAATTCTTTTTTAATTATTTGTGTAATAAATCTGGAGAAAAGCTAGCACAGATAGAAAAATCGGATGAAATGGTTGAATTGAGTGAAAATCCTCGTCGTGGCAGGCAGTAAAATTCAAAACCTCAAAACCTGTTTGGGTTTATACTTATATGCACTGCCTTGCAAGATTTGGTTCAAATCTAATTTCAAGTTTTTTTTTAGAATTAAAAAACAAAAATGAAACATTTTCCAACTTTGACTTGAATTATTAAAATACAATAAATTTTATTTTTGCTTTTTTAATTATATACTTCAAGATCAATATTTTAGGAACACATTGGGCGTATTCAGCAGATAATTCCGATTAGCAATTACCGATTTACGATTTGCGATTGCTGATGAGTCTCTGCTGAATAGATTTGATTGCAGGCGTTAAGATATCCGTACGCTTTAGTACTTTTTATCAATGGAAAACACTTTCACAAAATCTTCAATATTTAAAGATTTGTTGACTTAAAAATTTTATATGAATGTCTGTTTGGATTTAATCGTTCCCAAACGTGTCATTGAGATAAGCTTGGCTTGGCCGCGTTGGAGGAGCTGTATAGACAAAAATTGATCAGTTTGAAAAATTGTTCAACTTTGAACCAATGTAAAATCCAAAATAATTGACCAAATTCATTAAACCATACATTTTTGTGTTAACTGGGGTTCCCTTTATTAAATTTAATTAAAGTGGTCAAAAAATCGACCATCAATTTTTGATTTTTGCAGCGCTAAATTCGCCAAACCGGCCACTGTGCGACAGTAGATGTTTTGTTGTGTGTGCAAAATGCAACATGTAAAATCAGGAAATAAACAAATGTTTAGCTAAAATGTGTCATTTAATATATTTGTAAACTAGAGTTATTACATTTTAAGTATCATTTTGAAACTAGCTTTTATCAATTTAATATTATTTTTTATCAAGTTTCTGGTGTAATTTCAGTTCTTTACAAACTGCCATTAAAATTAACACACAGCATTATAAAAACATTTTCTTTTTATCTTTTTATTTTAAACTATTTCAAATGTATTTTAGGTTTGGTCTCGTACTGCGTACCTCGTGTCCACGTGAATGTTTTTAAATAAGAATTCCCTATATTGGTGTGCCTTTTTCTGGAACCCATACATGTAACGCGAAACTCCACTTCTGCAGCTGTCTGCATCAGTATTGTGGCTTGATATGTGTCCTGTTTGAATAGTTACATTAGTTATTTACATATGTTTACAAAAAACGACCACCTTGTAATGATACCCCATTTGATTTATTTATCTTCATCACGTCAACTGGGAAAGGGTCCCCCATAGCTTTTACTTTTTTACTAAGTATTAAATTGTTTGCACAAAAATTAAAAACAAAAATGGCACACGTCGAGCATCGCCAGCTTAACAATTTATACATTTCGAAGTAAAAAAATAGAGGGAAGCTAACTTCGGCTCGACCGAAGTTTATATACCCTTGGAGCTTGATATGTGCCTGACAGTTTGTATGGCAGCTATACTATATAGTGGTCCGATTTCGAAAAATTTTGGTGAAATGATGTAAAATCATTAAAAACTTATAAATACGGGCGTTGGGAGCTATAACATTGAAAACAAAAAAGTTTTTCTCACTAAGACTTTTTTTCAGACCTAACTTTTGTATGGCAGCTATACTATATAGTTGTCCGATTTCGACATGGCTTGGTGAAATTATGTGAAATCACTAAAAACTTATAAATACGAGCGTTGGGAGCGATAACATTGAAAACAAAAAAGTTTTTCTCACTAAAACTAGTTTTTCAACCGATCGTTCCTATGGGAGCTATATGCTATAGTCATCCGATCCGGCCGGTTCCGACAAATGTGCAGCGTATTTATACCAAAAGACTTCGTGCAAAGTTTGGTTACGATAGCTTTAAAACTGACGGAGGAGATAGCATAGAAACAGACGGACGGACAGACGGACAGACGGACATGGCTATATCAACTCAGCTCGGCATGCTGATCAAGAATATATATACTTTATGTGGTCGGAGATGCTTCCTTCTATGCGTTACAAACATCCGGACAATTTTAATATACCCTCTCCAAGGGTATAAAAATGGCACACGTCGAGCATCGCCAGCTTAACAATTTATACATTTCGAAGTAAAAAAATAGAGGGAAGCTAACTTCGGCTCGACCGAAGTTTATATACCCTTGGAGCTTGATATAGGCCTGACAGTTTGTATGGCAGCTATACTATATAGTGGTCCAATTTCGACAAATCTTGTTGAAATTATGTAAAATCATTGAAAACTTATAAATACGAGCGTTGGGAGCGATAACATTGAAAACAAAAAAAGTTTTTCTCTCTAAGACTTTTTTTCAGACCTAACTTTTGTATGGCAGCTATATTATATAGTTGTCCGATTTTGACAAGGCTTGGTGAAATAATGTGAAATCATTAAAAACTTATAAATACGAGCGTTGGGAGCGATAACATTGAAAACAAAAAAGTTTTTCTCACTAAGACTTTTTTTCAGACATAACTTTTGTATGGCAGCTATACTATATAGTAGTCCGATTTCGACAAGGCTTATTGAAATTATGTGAAATCATTAAAAACTTATAAATATGAGCGTTGGGAGCGAAAACATTGAAAACAAAAAAGTTTTTCTCACTAGGACTATTTTTCAGACCTAACTTTTGTATGGCAGCTATACTATATAGTTGTCCGATTTCGACAAGGCTTGGTGAAATTATGTGAAATCATTAAAAACTTATAAATCCGAGCGTTGGGAGCGATACCATTGAAAACAAAAAAGTTTTTCTCACAAAAACTAGTTTTTCAACCGATCGTTCCTATGGCAGCTATATGCTATAGTCATCCGATCCGGCCGGTTCCGACAAATGTGCAGCGTATTTGTACCAAAGACTTCGTGCAAAGTTTGGTTACGATAGCTTTAAAACTGACGGAGGAGATAGCATAGAAACAGACGGACGGACAGACGGACAGACGGACAGACGGACAGACGGACATGGCTATATCAACTCAGCTCGTCATGCTGATCAAGAATATATATACTTTATGTGGTCAAAAGGTTGTTGTTTCTTCGTTTTAAAAAAAAGAACCATTTTTATTTTACCCTCTCCAAGGGTGTAAAAATTGAATATTTTCAAATTAATAAATATTCAAAAAAAATTTGTTTCTGGTTTACATTGATACAAAAAAAATGATACTAGTTTCTGTTTCAAAATTTCATTCAAATTTAATTCAAAATCTTATTTGAAATTAATTTATGTTCTGACTCTGAGGTCATTAGTTTAAAAGGTTCGGTTCATGATCCTGTTCGGGGCCGAAAAAATCTTACCCGAACCAGTTCTACGGAGTCGGTTCTGGTCCAGTTGATAATCACAGAAACTAATTGTAAGATCTGTTAAACAAACTAACTCACATTCACTTTTTCCTATCTTCAAGCCCAATATTTGTTATCGCCCCAAAAATTTTCCATGCAACGGGCAAAAGAACAACACAAAAAGTCCAATGACCAAAATAAGCAAACAAATCGAATGCATTTTTATCAGTCAACTTAAACAAAAACATATTCAAAATACAAATATTTTTTAATAAACCTTAAATTCAGTGCCAATTCAGTTGATAAGTAGAAATGAGACAAAGAAAACTGCTAAGGCGAAGGAGGGGTGAAAAGTAATAAAGCAATTCAAAGTTAATTTTGATGCTTTAACATTTTTTTGGCACTTCGACTGACTTATATATTTATGTAGAAGCCGACAAAAACCCATCTTGGCCTTTTCCATTTTATTCAACGACGAGGAAAAAGAAACCCATAACGGTCTATTGGAAAAAAAAACCAAATGTACTGCCAGAAAACGAACTCTGTACGTGAGGATGAGTGTGTTGCGTGTGTATGTGTGTGCGCGTGGGGGTGTTGGTGGGTGGACTGCAGGACGAATAAATAGCCCAGCCACGCCATTCAGGGTGGTTGCTCCTGTGATAATTTAACAACAAAAACAAAATGCGAATGCGAAATGTTTTTGTATTTTACTTTTATTTTTGCCTTGCTTCTTTTTTACACGCGCACCCACACATTTGCACCCACCAAAACACACACAAGTGTGACACATGCATGGGGAGCCGCATCCATCCATTTTTGGGTGGTTGGTTCCTTTGGGCGCAAAAAGCAAAAGAAATACACATAAAAATATACGAGAGCTCATTATGATAATACGAAAATAAATGACAGTGGTGTTTATAGTGTACCATTCGAGGTGGCGAGTAGCTGCGACATGGAGGTTGGGGATGTTGGGGGAATGGCAAGTAGGTGGCATAATACTAAGTCGAAATGAATCTTATTACCAGTGGGGCATATAGAATGTTATCAACGGCCGATCACATCAAAAGGAAGTTGATCCAATGTGGAGATGAACAAAATCCAATTTCGACTATTTTAAAATGGAACATACGCAGAGGGGTTTTGGTGGATAACCCTCTCCACTCCCTTTGAATATATATTTATAATCAAAGTACTATACTAAGGAATAAGGGACTAGGGAAACGTTTTTTAAAACCCCTCCCTCATGGAAAAAACCCCGCTGATCTTATATATGGATCATTCTTTTTCAACATTTTTGATTTGAATAACACCAAAAAACGTTTGTTTAAATTGTCTATAGTGCTTATAATTTTCCGCACAAGAGAAAGGAACCTACAGCTTAACGCCGAATCCGAACGGCAAAGTTTCAAGAAGCTTTTCCATGGCTAGTTACTTCACAGCTGTTGCAATTTCTAAAGAAAGAAAAAAACTTTTTTATTAGATGTTTCGCGGCGTGATCGAACCCATCATCTTACGCACAGCAGACCAGCACACTTACCGCTGAGCTACACACCGGCCACTTATTTCATATAGTATACCGTTTGTTATTTTATACCCTTGCAAAGGGTATTATAATTTTGCCCAGAAGTTTGCAACGCATAGAAATATTCATTTCCGACCCCATAAACTATATATATTCTTGATCAGGGCGACGAGCTGAGTCGATTGAGCTTTGTCCGTCCGTCTGTCTGTTTGTCTGTCCGTCTGTCTGTCTGTCTGTCCGTCTGTCTGTTTCTACGCAAACTAGTCTCTCAGTTTTAAAGCTCGATAGCTGAAACTTTGCACAGAGTCTTCTTTTTACTGCTAATATGTCGGAACCGGCCGGATCGGATGACTATATCTTATAGCTGCCATAGGAACGATCGGTTGAAAAACTAGTTTTAGTAAGAAAAACTTTTTTGTTTTCAATGATATCGCTCCCAACGCTCGTATTTATAAGTTTTTATCGATTTTACATAATTTCACCAAAACTTGTCGAAATCGGACCACTATATAGTATAGCTGCCATACAAACTGTTAGGCATATATCAAGCTTCAAGGGTTTATAAACTTCGGTCGAGCCAAAGTAAGCTTGCCTTTTCCACTAGAAATTGGGGGGGTGGATCAGCTTTAAATATTCACCCGAAAGCTTGAAACTCATTTTCAATTCTAAAAATCCAAAAATATAAAATAAGTGACCATAAACAATTCCGATTTTCAAAGCTTCACATAACAAAACTACACCTACATATGTAATTTTTAAATACAGGAAAATCTAAAAAAATTTGCGGAATATTGTACCAAAAAACACTATATTTGTTTTCGATTCAATCGGACTCAACATAATATTCAGAGATCCCTAAATTGGACCGCCGAACCTACAGAGTCAGAATAAACAACTCGCTTTCTTCTCCATATGTGGATAGTATCCATATATCCACTGGATACTTCGGGACTTTCTCTTCTGGTGGAAGTAATCAAATTTTGCCGCACGAGCAACAGCGGGTGTTCATTGGCACTTATGGCCGAAGCACAAAAATGCCTTGAGTGTTTTAAACACCGCTTACATATGTATTTTGCAGTGGTTGAACACACTGAAAAATATCAAGTACGAATGCGGTACATTTGTTGTTGCGGTGCACTCGTGCAGATCTCTGGTATGCATTATTCATTTGGAGTCCCTTTAGTGTAGTTTATATAAATAGACTTGAAAGGGTGCAGTAAAAATTTCAAAAATTTGTTCTCCTCCCGCTAATTTTTCGGTTCCTTTGCCGCCATGTTTTAGTAGATGCGCACTGCTGCTTCTCTCAACTCTTGAATACATACGAACTACCTTAAAAACTTTAACTCCTTATCTGATAGCAAACGATTTGAATTCGACTCCAATAAATCGGCAATCAAAGTGTTGTTAGCAGAATACTATCTTACTTATAGCCACCTGGGAGGATTTTTAACTTTACACAATTGCGAGAGAGTCCCCGGGTACGAGCTAGTCAAATATATAAATCGGCGGTGCCACAGCAACCTCTTCCAACCAAATTCCAACCGAATTCCAATTCCTAGGTGCCACAGAAATTTCTTTAAGTTGGTATCACACCTCCCCACCTCAGTGGCTCCCTCTGTCCATGGTGTCGCCATCTACTTTACAGCCAGCGGATTAAGAGCAGGCAAGTTATACCTAATGCATTTTATTTATGGAGAATATGACTTAAATTTGAAATATAATTTAAAAATACATCATAAAATCACAATCAAAAAACTTCAGTTTACTTTCACCGTTATGATTTTGTTGCTGAGCTTTCCCTCAAATTCCCACCCACCCACATCCCACACACTTACCACCAAGTTAATTTAAGTAAATGGAAAACAAATTGTTAAAAATTTTAACTCGAAATCTCTCACACATTCCGTTTTATACCATCGGTCCGCTCTTATTCAGAGAAGGTTTAGTATATTATTTTTTCTGCAGAGCATCCATTTCTCACCAAAGCGTTTCTACAAAAAATCTTATTGAAATCTGGCCATTCCACGCATACATTACAAAATAAAATATTCCAGCTTTTGTCCTTTCCGTGTTTTTGTTATTGGTGCCAAAGATTTTGCTAACGTTTTATGCCTTTTGTTCTCGACTACCCCATACTATCAATCCTCCCACCATCCATCCAGCGCGCGCACATGAATTACTTATTCTACATTTGGCATAGGCTTTGGCTTGGCTTTGGTCTTTGCTTAAGGCTAAAAGCCATCCGGCCCATACATTGTTGGCATCTTTGACTTGGACTGCGTCTAATAGGCTCGCATATTTTCCGTAAGCAGTTCAATTTTTTATTCACGTTGATATTACGTTTTTAGGCTTAGCTGGAAATGGTTGTCCACCGGAGGTCATTAGCCATGTAAGTGTTGACGGCTCTACTATGTAGTTAATCCTTTTCTGGGAATTACTTTGAATTAGAAGCGAGCAGCTGCCTTACGAAAGTCCGTTACATTTCCAACGTTTCCCAAACCAACATCAAGGGGTCAACAATTAAATGGCATTTGCAATAAAAACAGGACGTCCATTATTTTCATTTTCAATTTCATTGTCAGTGGAAATTTATTTAAATGTGCCAAAATTGAAATCAAGACGAAAAAGGTCATCCGGGGGTACGAGGGTCAGCCACAGCCGTTCGGCCCATTTCAATGGTCAATTAAAACCATTTCTCAACATGCAAAACAATGCATTGCCACGGCAATGGAAAATCCTTTTTATGTGATTTTTTCGTTTTCTGTTACAATTTCGATTTTGCGAGCATTTTTGTTTGCGCAGCAAAAGCAATAAATTTGAAAATTGCAGCCCCTGCCCTTCGGGCCAACCCCTATGGATACTCCTTGAGCCTGAGGCGTCTTATCCGTGACCCCGAATTCGAATTCATGCAATTTCCGTGACACATTCCCAGTTTTCGCATTAATTTTAACCTCTGATGTTGACAAGGGGTCAGGCGTTGGCGCGCGCTCTCAATTCTTTTTTTTTTTGAGTTGACCAATGGTCGCTGCCCAACCCCGAACCCAAGCCCATGTCCGAGTCGGAGTCTGAGTCCTGTTGTGTATTGGCGTTGCACCGCAGGGGTCACGAAAGTGTGAAAATGTGTAACTGCTGCGTGGACTGATTAGATGGTTGATGGTTTTTAAGGATTCCTCGGGGTGGGAATGAGCATTTTTGGCGCTTATTTTTTCCACAAATGCCAATTGCCTAAGCTTGGGATTTAGCATTGATACAATGGAGTATTTTGGCCATTGTTGAAATGCATTTTGGACTTGGGATGCGGCAAATGTCGATGGCGATTTAGTGGCGTTAATTTCATACGCATTACAAATGTAACCCAAAATGGTCACTCAGAGGGAAAAATTATTTCGATTTGTGGGACAATAATGAAGAATGCATATAACGGCTAGTTTGAAAGCATTTGGATTAATAAAGATTAGTTACGAATGTAGCTTTTTGCAAATTGGCCATACTTCACTGAAGTGAACCAGAGTTAAATAAATAAAGACTGACCACCTGTCTTTAAGTATAGCATCCTTATATGTTCCAGCTATGAATATTCGGATGAATTTATCAAAATCAAGTCGCTTATCATACCAGTCCTGCAATGCGGCGCAGAAGCATGAGCAATATCATCAGCAGATGAGGCGGCGATTGGCGTTTTCGGCGAGTATTTTTGCATCCGCAAGAATGTTGAACTGCGCTCTTTGCTGACACAAGTCTAAGGTAAGCGGAATGAAAAACGAACATTTTTCCAAAAGCTCGCACAAAATTTGAAAAAACACATTCAGAAAACCAATTATTGAAAAAGTATCGCTACTATTCCTGCCTGAATTACCACAAATATGAGCTGCCTAGATAACGCACAGCAGCGATAAGTTGAATGAATGCAACAGAGAGTTCAAAAATATTTTGGCCGTAAAGGGCGATCCATTAAGATGATTTTTTTTTCAATTAAAAATAAATTACAAAAAACAGAATTGGATTGTTGAATCACTATTATGGGCTGAAAGAACAAGATCTGACATTTTCTTTTTAAAGATGATTTCATTCAAATGATGACCGCAGCTACTATGTTAGCATCCAAATCTTGAGCGGTAGCAGGATTATCCACGAAACATTAATTTATTTCGAAATATATCTGGAATGTAATTTTCTCAGACATCAAATGTATTTTTCCAATTCTTAAAAAATTTGTTCGTATTTCATTCCGCAAACCTTAGTCAAGCCTATAAAATAACAGCGGCTGCGCTGCACAGTGGTCCGGCTTGTATGGGGAGAGCGGCCAAAAATACTTCTAGTTCAGGTAGGGACTTGAAACTTGGCGCAAATTTTTTTTATATTTATCCTAAAATAATATGTAAAAATCAGCCAGATCGGACAACTATATCATATAGCTGCCATATGAACAATCGGTCTGATATTCAGTTTTTATATGAAAAACTTTTGTTTTGCATTTTATTGCAACAAAACTTTGGAAATTTTCGTATATAACCTGGGAAAATTCAGTAAAAATCTGGATACTATAGGTTATAGCTGCCATAGCACAGTGGTTGCGCTTATATGGAGAGTACGGCCAAAAATACTTCTAATAGAGTTGGGGGTGTGAAACTTGGTATATAAATAACTCGAATTGGAATATTCAAAAGTCTCGATCTGTTGCGCCTGCAGTTTTTCCAAAACAGCTCTAATTTTTTACAAATGTATTCCAAATGTATTTACAACCCCTCATGTTTAAGGTCTTTCACTATGGCATCGAGGATTTTCTGCACTTTGTGGGGACGTAAACCGCTTTCTTGACACCAAATCTCAAAAACATGTAATCGAGATAATTCGCATTGATAAGTTGTGCCTAGAAAATGAATAAATTAAAAACTAAAAAATCCAAAAAAGAAATCACAAAACATAAAACAGAAAACATAAAGCTGGTTATGTAAGGTTAACCCGGGCGGCGTTCAGGGCCCTTCATCTATGATGTAGGGGGGCAACTACCCACTGACCCCCCATGACCCCCCATCACCACCTCCGTGAGCCGCCGCCCCCCCTGGCAACGCCGTTGTCCGTCACGCAAATACAAAATTGAGAAAAAAACATGCATTACGTTACAAATTAGTACACGCGCATGAGCGGTTGGTAGCAAGGACACTTTACATTTTAAAAATCTTAAATTATTAAGAAACAATATGTCATAAAGGATTGTGAGGGCTGAGGAGGGCGACACACTTTAAACTTTAACTAAGCCTTTGGCACTCGAACCAAAAACAAACACAAAAATATACTAATCTAAAACAACGATTTACACAAAATTAAACACGAACTTTCTTTAAGTTGAATTGTAGAAGTTATGAACAATATCCATTTTACACAACTTGACTTAATATAGCTTTTATACAAAAATTTAATTTAACAAAATTAGCATGTGGCAGCGAGCGGCGTGCTCTGTACAAGACAGATGAAGAAAAGGTCACACTTTCGATGGTATTTTAAGAAAGCACCGTTATAATCAAAGCAAAATAAGTATGCCACTGTGAAGCCTGACCAATTATCTGTTAATTAAGGCAGTTACGGTTTGAAAATTTTAACATTCAATTTTTGATTTTTGGCCTATGGCAGCAACCACTGTGCGCTGGTTAGGACATGTTACCCCTATGGATAAACAAGCTTCTGCAAATGCGGTGTATAAACAGAATGCAAAAGACCTGGGAGAAGACAAGAGGGGACGACCACTATTAAGATGGGACGACTAACCAGTTGGTGTGAACAACTGGTGCCTGCCAGATTGCACTGAGCAGAAACGACTGTGATATTGATTGGGCATTGCTCAATGCGAAGAAATTGTTCCATGAATAAAAATTTTAAACCTTTATTTCTTACAATTTACGAACTGCAAGGGTGTATAAACTTCGGTCTAGCCGAAGTTGGCGTTTCTCTCTTTTTATTTAATTATATTAAGGGATGATTTCTGTTCTCCCAGATAGCTACTATGTGTCAGATAATCGTCGATTTTACACTGTTATTTGTTACTTTATATGACAAATAGCTCTATGTACAAGATGTGAATTCGGCCCTAAATCTCCTCGGATGTTTGTAACGCTCAGAGGAAAGCATCTCCGACCATATAAAGTAAAGGGTGATTTTTTACCTATTATTTTTTTAGCAACACTGGTTTAAACAGCCCACGTTTCACTGTCAAACATCTTCAGTTTGGTCTATAATTCAACCGTGAATCGTCTTACAAACGAACAACGCTTGCAAATTATTGCATTTTATTATTAAAATGCGTGCTCTGGTCAGTTTAATCGACCCACTGAAGCGGCTATGCGGGCTATTGTGACTAGATTTCGCACCGAATTTACATTGTTGGACAGTAAACCACCAACACGCTTACGTAGAGTGCGAACTGAAGAAAGTATCGCAGCTGTATCGGCCAGTGTTAAGGATGACCGTCAATTATCGATTGAATAAAAAAATCACAGTCAACATTTTGGCTTGAAATGTGTCCACACTAACTCATAATAGATCTAGCTATTAAAATGCATTCTTGTTTTTGTTTTTCACGAACCGTCCTGTCAATTGATATAGTTCCCCTATATTATTATACCCTTGCAAAGGGTATTATAATTTTGCCCAGAAGTTTGCAACGCATAGAAATATTCATTTCCGACCCCATAAACTATATATATTCTTGATCAGGGCGACGAGCTGAGTCGATTGAGCTTAGTCCGTCCGTCTGTCTGTCTGTCTGTTTCTACGCAAACTAGTCTCTCAGTTTTAAAGTTATCGGGCTGAAACTTTGCACAGAGTCTTCTTTTTACTGCACACTGATAATATGTCGGAACCGACCGGATCGGATGACTATATCTTATAGCTGCCATAGGAACTATCGGTCGAAAAGTGGGTGTTTGTGAGAAAAACTTTTTATTTTTAATGTAAACGCCTCCCGCTTCAGTAATTATTAGTTTTATACGCTTTTACACAGATTTGGAAGTTTTGGTCAAAATCGGATGACTATATCTTATAGCTGCCATAGGAACTATCGGTCGAAAAGTGGGTGTTTGTGAGAAAAACTTTTTATTTTTAATGTAAACGCCTCCCGCTTCAGTAATTATTAGTTTTATACGCTTTTACACAGATTTGGAAGTTTTGGTCAAAATCGGATGACTATATCTTATAGCTGCCATAGGAACTATCGGTCGAAAAGTGGGTGTTTGTGAGAAAAACTTTTTATTTTTAATGTAAACGCCTCCCGCTTCAGCAATTATTAGTTTTACACGCTTTTACACAGATTTGGAAGTTTTGGTCAAAATCGGATGACTATATCTTATAGCTGCCATAGGAACTATCGGTCGAAAAGTGGGTCTTTGTGAGAAAAACTTTTTATTTTTAATGTAAACGCCTCCCGCTTCAGTAATTATTAGTTTTACACGCCCTTACACAGATTTGGAAGTTTTGGTCAAAATCGGATGACTATATCTTATAGCTGCCAAACTATCGGTCGAAAGGTGGATTTTATTTAGAAAAATTGTTTGTTTTAATGCTAACGTTCGTAAACTATGATGTATTAAAACATTTGCAAGGGTATAAAAACTTCGGCGAAGACGAAGTTAGCTTGGCCTTCTCGTTTTTATATATTTCGTCCCCTAAGTAGCGAGCAAATCAAACCTGTGGGAGGTAAACTTCATCTGTCTGCAAGTAGTTTATGTCCGATACATGGCAAACCTCTATATCTTAGCACCTCTGAGATCTGTGAGTTCATACGGACAGACAAACAGACAGTGAGACAAAAACTCGGACATAGCTATATCGACTCGGCTTTTAATGCTGATGAAGAATATCGGAGATGCTTCTTTCTGGCTGTTAAATATGTACATTCGCACAAACATTACATACTCTGTGTACCCCTGTCAGTCCCGCAGTTTGAAAAAGTCACATCTCCCACAGTTTTCCAGATAGATAGTTGGCAGATAAATGGTTTGACGGGCAGCTTCACACACTTGTTAAGTTCGTTGAAGCTTTGTTTGGCTTTTAACATAAATTAATCAGATATATTCAAAATTTGGGGGTGCAGAATATATTACGGTTTGGCTTGACCGACTTTCTTATTTGTTTCTTTCTGTGTACCTAGCATAAGCATTATGTACTTACACTTACCATACAATTGATTCCGTTTGTACTTAATTTAATGAAAATATTCTTAATGTCCAGAGATTTTCAGAGTAAAAAAAAAATTTTAAAAAGGCGGCTATCGGGGAAAGCAATTTGCTATCCCTATAGGACGTGAAACATTTCACTCTCTTTATCAATTACATACTCGTATCTCCCCCCTTAACATTTTGAAAACCCAGCGACCTCACAGTAGCAAAAACCAAAACCAATTTGCACTTAAGATCAAAGGAAACCACACAAAAAATAACAAAAATACGAAGTAAAAAGAAACTCCAGAAAAATGGCAAATCATCCTTAGCATGAAATCAGCTTAAGAACTCAAGGTGATATCTTCTTAACCTCAAGGCGGAGGAGGTCAGGCCACAAAAGTGCGCCAAATCAAAACAAAACTAATGAGCATTACAAAACTAAGACCCCTCAAGGCACAGGGGGAGAAGCAAACTCAGCGAACCACAAAATCCCTACATTTGCATATGCCACAATATCTCCTTGAGTTCTTAAGCCAACCCTCAGGCTGGCAGGCAGGCAGCAGGGCCAGAGGTTAAGCAGGAATTTGAGCAATTAGACGATCATGATCATCAGCATGTTTGCATAGATCACGACGATCACTCAATTAAAAGGTCAAGCGTGACCAAGATCTGCATATGCCGGACATGTGCCGACTTGCCTTGCCTTCTGTCTCAACTTTACATAACTTCTCGGGCGAGGATCAGTGGACGGATCAGTGCTCCACACCCGCCCGCGCTCGCTAATCGCATGATCAAGGCGCACTAATCGCCGTGGACTAAGTGGATCAGCCACGCTGATCCTGATCCCGCTGTACTGCGTAATGTTGGATTATGCGACGACTTCTGGGACCAACTTTTAAATCGCTTTTAAATCTTCCACCGCTGCTCTAGTTTTCCCATCGTCTTCTTCGGATGCGCGGATTAATGAACGCGAGGTCGAGGTGGCCCAGGTAGATGGTCCTTTAATCCTTTCTGCGGCACACAAAATCCGCTGTTAAGTCCGGTTGCAGTTTCTAATCCGGTTCGCCGTCAAGCAACCGGCTACCTGTTTGACTATCCTGATCCTGCCTCAGTGGGTGTGTGCGTGTGGGTGCGCCTGTGTGTGAACAACTTGTGTAATTTGCATGTTGGGCGGCGTTTTGTTTGCTTTTCGGGCAATCGCTTGTTTGGTAAATATTGCTTTAAATTTGCCATGCATTCGCATTTACTTACATACAATAAATACACGCATAAATATGTGAATAGACGACTAACCAATGCATTATTATTATTATAATAATGAAAATGTGAATTGCTTAACGCATTAAGTACACAATTTAATTTATACAAAATTTCATGATTTTGTAGGAACTTTTATATACAGAAAATGTTATTTGGTAATAGCTCCACCAGATTTGGGCACATCTTTTCCAATTAAACGACCAAGACTATATCAAAAATTCGATTTTCCCTTGAAAATGCAAGAAATAGTATGTTTATTCGCCTAGGAAATGTATTAACAAAAAAATCGAAAGAACTATTTTAATTTTTTCTACTTAAGAATCGCACTTTTACAAAGAAAATAAGGTATTAGTAAGGAAAATCGTTGCACACGTACCGTAGATTTGAGTAATTTGTGTGTTCATATAAAGTTAATTTTGTAGTTTTCTTTATGTTTTGGTCAATTTATGAAGTGAGAAAAAGTCGAAGTAAACGAAAATTTATTTTCAAATAGACCCGAAAATACCACATTTTTTGGACTATATTTCTCACAGCTCCTGTGTTTGTTCATAGATTCTGATCACCGTTATCTGTTTCTCTTCATAGAAGCGCGAATAATTAAATGATTGACCACAATTTAATTCCAACGCGGTTTCGTTTTAACTTAATTCGAGATGAATTAGAGCTCGATAAGATACCGCTTCTTTCTTTTCAACTTCATATTTCATAAAACCTCCTTGTACACTTCAAAGATCACAGTAGTTTTGGTATTTTTAAGACTTCTGGGCAAAATTATAATACACTTTTCAAGTGTATAAAAATAGACAGTTCTGCGTTTTCAGTTTTGCCAACGAAGCCTTAGTTCGCAGTATATAGGCTCTTTTGTGCCAGACCGTTTAGGTAAACCCAGCTTTACCAATATTATGAAATTAATTTTATAAGTAAATTGCTTCATTGCAAGCAGGAAAACAGATCATATCATTTAAATACTTTAGTTCAGCGCATCTTGGTGTACCACGGATTGCCCACCAAAGACAACTTTTATTAAAGATTTACTTTTTCTTGGTGGCAACGATGAATTTTACTCATAAGATTTATTGCATAATTTTTGGGGGAGGCTGTCATACCCAGATGGTCAATGTTGTTCAAAGGCAATTGCTGGTACAAAATTGCCTATAAACCGCGAACGAAACTGAATACACAGTTCAGTCTATTTATACGTCGGGTATATAGTTCTAAAAACGCAGTTCGGACTATTTTGATCTCTAGTTTATGGCCTATATTGCCTCGATGATGGGTGCTGTCAAATGTGGTACCCACCATCGCGGTTTTTCGATGCATGTTACCATCTCTTAAGTACACATTTTATTAGTCCGTATCTCAATATAGTTAAAATCATATACAAATCTATCGAGTGGTTTTTCCTTAATTCCATTTTCTAATTTAGACCTCTATGGGTATGGTACTAACCGTTTATCCGTTGAAGGCGGGAATTTTATATTAGAATACTGGTGATTCCTTTCATCTTTGGTGAATTTTTCAAAATTTTAGCTTTCATCTTCTTTTAACCAGCAACAGAGATTGTAACTTTGTGTTGCTAGTATAAAAGTGCCCATTAAACGCGAACTTGACGTGCTCCAGAAAAACTGGGTATGAGGTGTTGCTACCTGATGCCTCTAGTTTCACAATTTATTGGTCCCAGTCCCAGGCAATTTTGAGTGTTCCACAGTGTAATTGATTGTTTAGTGCTGAACATAGGCTATTATTTAAATGGCCGAAAAAACCGCGAAATTTTCGAAAGATCCAATGGTTAAGAAAATTAGGACCGTAAGGTATATGTGTGGCCCCCTGGGGGCCAGCCGGAAAGACCTACCTGCCTAAGGTTACTATGAAGGGTGGATAAATGGAAATTGAAGACGCTTATATAAATACGAAGTGTAGAAACCGCGAAATTTACCAAATTTTCGTTTGAGTATTTTCGAAAGTGCTTGCATTGGTAAATAAGAGCTTTAGAATGAACAGTACAAATGAATCCCGAAATTTTCAAAATTCTCATTTGAATTTAGTTTAATAAAGAAGACAGGTAAATAGGAGGTGTAGATCAAACTGGTAGACCAAAATGTCCAAAAAATCGCAAAATTTACAAAATTTTATAATGAGTTCTGATTATTACAAGGATTTAATATATATCGATAGTATACCTAATTGTAGACTGAACGGCACAAAAATTCGAACAGTCCAAAAAGACGGAAATTGGACACGTGCAAAGAGAAGGTGTCGATCCTTCCTTGACAACCCGTTTAAAAAAAATCGCGTAATTTGCCAAAACTTTTATATGAGCTTAGATTGTCAGGAAGATAAAGATAGAAAAATCCGAAATCGAGCGATTTTTTATGAAATATTTTGGATTTCGGATTTTGCACATTTCCTAATACGGTTCAAAATTTTGATTTGTTGGTATATTTTAGAAGACTCTAAAAAAGGAACCGGGAAAAGCCTTTCATTTTGTTGTATCATTTATTAAGTATGAATTTATTGTAGGTAAATTGTCAACATATAAATATTGTGGGCAACTCTTGTTTCCTAAATTTTGTACTCTGAATGTTTTTCTTGTTTTAATTTCCTAATATATTTATACCCTTGGAGAGGGTAAAAAATTGTCACGTATATATATTGAGGCATACGTTTGTTCTCCGTCCGTAAGTCTATCTTAACCAAACTTTACGAAGTCTTGGTACGAGGTTGGTAATTTTTTGTTTTAGTCTATCGCTCCCAACGCTCGTATTAAAAAGTTTTTAATGATTTCACATAATTTCACCAAGCCTTGTCAAAATCGGATGCTGCCATACAAAATTAGGTTTGTATAAATTTTTTTCATTTTCTCCCAAGCCTATTTATATTTTCAATGATTTAATTAATTTCACCAAAATTTTTATCTTTGCTGCCATACAAAGTTAGGTCTGAAAAAGTCTTATTGAGAAAAACTTTTTGTTTTCAAAGACGCTAATCGATAAGAAAAGGAACAATAATATAGTTCATACAAACTGTCAGGCATATTTCAAGACAACTCCTCTATTTTAGTTTTTTAAATTTAATTCATAAATTTTTGTGCCTAGGGAATGACATTTAATTTTAGAGACAATTTTGTCACAATTTTTCATCTATGGGGAAAAATCGTTGGTCTAAGCGAGTTAGAGTATGCTTGAATTCCCGGCAAAATGGTTTCGAAGAGGCTGCAATGATACACAACAGCAAATTTGACCTATTAACAAAAATTGCGACAATAATTGTCTCTGTGAGCGATGTGAGACCTTCTATTCCGCTGCTGTTCTTCAACAGTTCTAAAAATCATGTACACATTTTGTGTCCTCTCTTCTTGGAGAACCCTGACTTAGATGCATAGAGGGATCTGATTGCTTTAGAGAAATCAAATTACAGGAAAATAAGTAAGGCAGGATGGATAGACTTATTTATCTGAGCTCTGAAAAAATACACCATATAGTCAACTAAAACCCGCCCATACAGTTTTTAAATAATTGTTCACCCATTTAGGAACCCCGATTCATAAGAAAAGTTCGGTTTATGGCTGGGAACAAAATTTCTTAATTTAATTCTTACTACGGATTTTATTCTGCTAACTGAACCACACGGACTTGAAGCCCAAATTCTCAATATATTTACAGAATTTAGATCTTGATTGGCCAAAGGTACCGGTTTGACCGCATGTATGTTTCCCAGTTGATGATATTTTGCAGATAAGCAGCTTGACTATAGGTGATGTTTTTAATGGTAAAAAAGTTCGTCTGAATCAATTCGGAAGGCTTTCACACTTTGCTTGTATTAGTTAATCTTCAGATACATTGGGGAAGGTTACAGTAAACAATTATTTTCATAAATCAATCGCTAAACTACTCTTTACGTATCTTTAAAACAACTTTTCTTGTAATGCCATCTTCTATGTATTAATCTATCTTCAGCTACTTTTCCTTATTCCTCAGCCTTCTACCGCAACGAAATGTAAACAATTTTGTTCGCATCTTCGCATAAATCAACTGGCAAAAACATAAATCCTCGCGAGGCGACGTTAACGCCCACAGCAGAAGTCCTGAAGCGCGAAGTGTCGCGAACAATAATTCGTGGAAATGATATGGTAAACAGTCAACCGCGTCGACTGGCAGGCTGCCGGACAGGCGACAACATCCGTAAATCCTTTTTTAGCACGAAAAACCGAAGGATTAAAAAAGGAAACTAGAGCAGGGCAAACAGCGACTGTGGAATAGGGCCAAATAGTTGCTCTAATTTTCATTGTCACATCTTAATGGTTACGCCGTAAAAGTAGCCGGCCAGACAATGCAACAAAAGTTCTGAAGGACAAACCAGGATTTTTGGGTTTGGACATGGTTTTTATGAGGTTCGCTATGGTTCTGTATGTACGTGTATATATGCAGATCAGGTAAAGAACTTAACAATGAACATTATTGGAAAATCACGAGAAAGTTGCTGCAGATACATACACAAAGTAGAGAATCAAAGTATCCAGAGCTCATTAGTCTGCGATCTACTTGCGATTGTCCTGCGACCATTCTGTGCAGCACTTGCAAAGTAAACATTTTACTTCCGCGTAAAAAACTCATAAAACATTTAGTTTTTTATGGCTAGGATACGGCAGGTAGCAAAGGGTCTCCGAAGTTTTTTGTCCCTTAACCCTTTCACCATTAAGAAAATAGAAAAAAACAACTTCTCCCTCCCTCTCAACTTACCTGTCCCTTTCTCTCTCATGTAGTTGTCCTTGAAATATTTCCTTGAAATTCAGTGTACTTTGTCTTCTTCTCTTCTTTTTGTGTTCACCTAATGTTTCATGCTTTGTGTTCTTTATGATCTTTGGGTTGGGTTTTTTATGACATTCATTGTTTTTACTCCTTGCATGTATTTACAGTGTACTTCCTTAACCCTTTTTGGTGAAAGTTGCTGCTAGGTGTTTTGGGCTAAACGGGTTAAATTAAGATTTTTGCACTTTTTATGAGGCTTATGGTTTGAGTTTCTGGGAATGGAATTTTTGATCATTAGCCCAGGGTGAAGGGTTAAGTTTGTTGGTTTTTGGAAAGTGAGTAAAAGGGTTAAAATACATTTATTTGAAATGCAGACGAATTTATAGAAATGAAACTATGCTTAGAGGTTATTCAATTTTAATTTGAAAAATCTAGTAAATGGATAAACTTGTCCTAAGAGACATTAGTTTTTAAAGAGCTTTAAAAAATCTCTATATCCATAAAAGAGAGTGTCCTGCCTGATTCACTGGCTGACGGCAACCTTCGCAGAGATCGAAGAAATTTGGACAGGAGTTTCCATTAGTGGTGAAAGTGCGTACAAATCCGGGGATTTGGAAAATTCCAACCGGAAAAGCGTCGAAAAAGTTTGTACGGGGAAAATTTTATTTTTCATCCGATTGACTTGAAACTTGGTTTGTAAGCAAAGTACGCGAAATAATTCGACAAGTCCCGATTTTCCCAAAAATGGCCGAAAAAATCTGCATGAAAAAACTATTTTTCATCCGATTGGCTTGAGCTCGGTGAGCCCAGGCGTAAAAACGCCGGAAAAATAATTTGAAGTGTAATTTTTCCAATATCGGAAATCCGCCCCCAGGGAGTGAAAATGCGCGGAAAATTCAACGTGCTAAATATCTATTTTCATCCGATTGGCTTAAAACTCGGATTGTAGGGTCAAATGAGAATTAATTTATGACTATGTTGGGCTCGGCGTGGTAAGTTGTTTTGAAAGTGGGTGGGAAGTGCATGGGATTTGGGTGGGATATGGGTGGTAGGTGGTAAGTGAATGGCAAGTGGGTGGGATGTGGGTGGTAATTGGGTGGAATGTGGGTGGTAAGTGGATGCCAAGTGGGTGTGATGTGGACGGGAAGTGGGTGGGATGTGGGTGGTAAGGTGGTGGGAGTGTTTATACACAGAAAAATAAACCTGTTCGAAAATATCAAAGTGATCTTTTCGACCATATCAAAATGATAATTTTAAGATCAGATATTTATTTTATTATTTAATTATTACATTGTGAATCTAATACTACTACTATTCCCTTTTATTTAGGTAGGATTTATTAATAATTGTGTTACAGAAACAGAAAAAGAACGAATTTATCATTTCTTGACCCCGCGCGTTCACTATGGATCCAACTCGGGACCACTTGCACATCACAAATTGGCATGGTATCTTACCCTTTATTGAAGTTTCGATTTGCAACACTATCTGTCTCTTTTCTTTTCGCATTTTCTATACCTATTGTGAGAGTTTCGAAAATTGCAAAATATCCTATATATATTTTTTAATATCATTTGAAAAATTGATATTATTTATGATTAAAATAAAACGTTAACTTTAGAAATGATATGAAAAAAATGATTCTTGACAAAATGTCAAATTAACCAGCACATATCAAATTGATATGGATCTTATTTTTTTCTGTGTATTGTTTTCGATGGGAAATTACTTTAGAACTGTGACTCTACCACATCAATCATGGCTCATTTAAAGCAATTCTTACCTTAGACAACAGATGCAATTGAGTTGAGCATTATAGGAGATATGGTCAATTTGTTATTACCCATGTTAGTTAAGACTACACTAAAAAAAGGATAGTTTTTGATGATCCTCAGAATATTTTCGGTATGCATTTGGAATAGATAGTTAACTATCCTTGTTTGGGATCCATTCGATATTTTCGAAGTCGATTTATTTTCGTTTAAAAAGAATATATCAGAAAAAATGATAGTTCTTGATCTTTATTCTTCATCCAAAGGAGCAGAAAAATGTAAAAAAGGATATTTTAAGAAATGGATCTTAAAGTGGAAGTTTTGAATATCCATTCTACGTGGATCTTTTATTTTCTGTGTATTTTAGTATTTGGTGCAGTCTCCCTTGTTCAATATAACTTTATACATTCGATTTGAGATTATAATATTTCTTTATAAAGTCAAACAAAATTGTTGACCTGGCTTTTGTGAAAAGGCAGCTATACTATTTAGTTGTCCATTTTTCATCCAACTTGGTTAGACTATGAAAAGCCATTAAACTAATAAATGCGAATGTTGGAGTCGTTTGCATTGAAAACCAAAAAGTTTTTCTCACTTAAGCTAATTTTTTGGACCGATCCGGGCGGATTCAACATATATGCGGTGTATTTGTGCTAAAGGACTTTGTGCAAGGTTTGATCAATATAGACTTAGAACTAAGACAGAGGAAAGGTTACGCTGATCAAGAATACATCGCTCACTTACTAGACTTTAAAAAATTCAAGATAAAAAGAAAAACGATTTTTTACTTTATGATGCAGAAATATTCGCTGTATCGTGTTCTATATTGTGTAAAGTTTAATAAGATGAGAAAATGTCGCTATTTAATTTTCCTGGTTAATTTTCATTTAGAACTCTCAGTTGTACTGCAGTCTCAAAGACCCTACGGCTTTCAGTTAAAACATCGTGTTTCCAAATTTTTATACTCTGTACCAAAGGTACACAGAGTTAAAGATAGCCGGTTCGTATACGTTACTGAGTGGAAGAATAGCCTTCCTGTGTTCCTGAGGAGGATAGCCGAAAAGAAGTCTACATTTTTTAGCTCGGCCATTTATTATCTGATCTTAATGAAATTTGTAGATAACGCGAATAAAAATGTAAGTGTAAAATAAAAGCAGTGACCGATATCTTGCAAAATGTGCGAGTATTGAACATTTTTATTGTACATATATCTACGCATATTTGGTAACCAGTATTATTCATCGATTTGCGGAAGAAATGATAAATATGGGAAGAATGTAATAAGGAAAACAAACAATTATGATGGGTAGCACAGGCCGTAGTGGCGATGGGCCGCACTTCAAATACTAAATTTTTTCTCTTGGTTCAATCGACTGAAAACTTTAAGCTCGTTTTTCACTAAATCTAATTTTGTTGAGTTTTGCCAGTCTTGAAGTAAGTGAGCTATGCACACTTTATGTGGTCGGGAATGCTTCCTTTTATGCTTTACAAACATCTGACCATATCGTCCGTCAGTTTCTGTGCTATCTCTTTTTTCAGTTTAAAAACTATCCTTACCAAACTTCGCTCGAAGTCTTTTCTACACATTTGAAGGACTTAAATAATTGCAGAGAACCGAGCTGCAACAGAAAATTGTTTTGTGGTACAAGAGAGCCATAGTTGAAAAGAAGGTCTGACTGCACTGAAAAAATTGTAAAGGTACATTTGAGACAATATGTCTGATCACAGAGTCAGCGGTTTGGCAATTCAAACCTTGTCGTCTTGCATCATTGAACTGGGCTGTCGAGGAATTTTGAGATCAAGCACATATAAAATATTGAACTATAATGCAATACTAGAACAAAATTTATATTAATAATGACATAAGATATGTTTGTTTTGTTCGAAAATAATTTTCTGTAGAGCCCTTAGCCTTAGAATCCTTATTTTAAGTTGAAAGTCTTATTCATTTTTGAGATATTCGAGAACCGATCTTGAGACCGTAAAAATCTGGCTCCATATGCTCTATCCAAGCAACAAATTTTCTGTCCTTGGGAAATAACCCAGAACTAGGTCCAGAGAGACATGCACTTAGAGTAAGAATATCGTAAAGATTGGTTTTGCTTGAAGAAGTTTGCAACGCATTGAAATATTCATTTCTAACCCTATAAACTAGATATATTCTTGATCAGGGCGACGAGCTGAGTCGATTTAGCTTTGTCCGTCCGTCTCACAGTGTAAGATTTTGCCAATCTAGGGGGACTTAATTGAAAAAAAATAGAGGGAAGCTAACTTCGGCTCGACCGAAGTTTATATACCCTTGGAGCTTGATATATGCCTGACAGTTTGTATGGCAGCTATACTATATAGTGGTCCGATTTCGACAAGGCTTAATGAAATTATGTAAAATTTTTAAAAACTTATAAATACGAGCGTTGGGAGCGATAACATTGAAGCCAAAAAAGTTTTTCTCACTAAAACTAGTTTTTCAACCGATCGTTCCTATGGGAGCTATATGCTATAGTCATCCGATCCGGCCGGTTCCGACAAATGTGCAGCGTATTTGTACCAAAAGACTTCGTGCAAAGTTTGGTTAAGATAGCTTTAAAACTGACGGAGGAGATAGCATAGAAACAGACGGACAGACGGACGGACAGACGGAACTCAGCTCGTCATGCTGATCAAGAATATATATACTTTATGTGGTCGGAGATGATTCCTTCCCTGCGTTACAAACATCTGGACAATTTTAATATACCCTCTCCAAGGGTATAAAAATTATTTTTAAGGTCAATGAGCTTTTACGAGTCAATTTAGATATGTTCAAATGTTACGAAAACAAGCCCAAAACAAAACAAAAAATTTTTGTTCAGAAGATAACGGTACTTAAACCGGTGCATTTGAAATGCATGCAAAATTTCATTGCACAACAAGCATCAGTTGAGAAAGTTTAGTGTTCTCATTTGGATCGTGTGGCCACTGTGAGCGGTTGATCTTATTTTTCCCATAATTGTGGAAGCATTATAGATTTTTAGCGCTGTAAAGGGACTTCATAAGTGGCATACAACATTTTTGTTATTTTTGCGAAATAAGTGCCAAAAAGTATGTATATTTTTACAATATTTTGTTTTTGGTGGAAAAAAACTAACAACATTCAATCACATTCAAATCAACCAAAACATACGTATTTTGCAGAAAACTATTCTGAATCAGGATCAAAAATAAAAAGTTGCCCATATTTTGCCCAAAGACCTTCAATTAAGCAATGAGTGAAATAAAACGGGCAGAGTTTTTCGAGGTTTGGGTAAGAAACGTAAAAACCGTTAAGCTTAAATCACTCCAAGAGCACGCTGCGATCATTTTGGCAATGATATTGATCATACAAAGTTAATGTTGCATTAAAAACACATTGTTCCGTGAATTTGAGTCGAGATGGACTAAATCTAGGAGAGATAAGTCCAGAATTATGACCGATAATGCAAGTTGGCTTCAGGGCAAAATAAAAGGCGATGCTATATGATTGATGTCGCGCCTTCACCTCAAACCGCATCGAAAGAGCAATAAAACTATTTTCTGATCAATCTAGTGAAGAAAGTTGTGATTCAAATTCAGATTTTGATTAAATTTGTCAAAAAAAATTTCGCTTAATCTCTTTATCAACTTTGAGTTGCTTTTTTTTAATTTTTTTTAATTAAAAATATGGAAATCGCTTTTTTCTTTCAATAAATGAATTACCTTTGAAACGCATACATTTCTGTATTTGTAAGGCCGATACTTTTGAAGTTACAAGAAAAACATGAACATTTAACAAAAATCGTAAATTTAAAAAAAAAAATTTTTTTTCATGATTAATTTTAAAAAAATATTTTTAAATTGGCTAAAATCAAAACAAAAAATACTAATCTGACATTTTTTTTGAAAAAAGTTTTTTCCTATTTTTTATTGCGGATTGTATGTTAAAAAAGTGAACATTTTCTGGTTTTTACGTACTTTACGCCCTTTAATGTGCCACGCCCACTTTAACTTTTCGTCCAAACATTTTTTTGGGATATTTTTGAACATTCAGTCCAAAGTTCATGTCGATAGCTTGAAAAATACGACTGCTATTGAATTAAGTCCCCCTAGATTGGCAAAATCTTACAATGTGCGTCTGTCTGTCCCCCAGTCTGTATCTACGCAAACTAGTCTATCAGTTTTAAAGCTATCGAGCTGAAACTTTGCACAGAGTCTTCTTTTTACTGCACGCTGCTAATATGTCGGAACCGACCGGATCGGATGACTATATTTTGTAGCTGCCATAGGAACTATTGGTCGAAAAGTGGGTCTTTGTGAGAAAAACTTTTTTGTTTTAAATGTAAACGCCTCCCGCTTCAGCAATTATTAGTTTTATGCGCTTTTACACAGATTTTGAAGTTTTGATCAGAATCGGATGAATGTATCTTATAGCTGCCATTGGAACTATAATAATAGCTCAACCGGAATTTTTTCCGAACCGAAATTTTCGGTTTGGTTAAACAAAATATATATCAACGTAAAATAGATTCAAAAATCTGACTTTTTCTGTTTACTGGTTGGTATTGTGCTACAGAGTCTCAAGATCGCCAGGCAAGTAATAGGTGGCTTTATAAATTAGTTTAGAAAGACTTTCAGATCTTGTTAATCAATCGTTACCCATAAAAGGCTCTACAAATCTTTAATTCCAAATTCTATTAAGAGATTTACAAAAAAGGGTCGTTGGTATAATTGTGCAAACCTGCAAACTGGAGCTCCGGAACAATGTTTGGGTTTGTAATACAGGTATTAAATACCTTAGCAACTACAATCGTACCTAAGAAAGTAAATAAATAAAGTTCTTACAACGCCTCTTCAAAATGTTGACTAGTATTTTTGCACGCAGAATCGTAAACATGTTGCATGTGTGTAATTCACTTTCAGCAAGCCACATCGAATACTTTCCCCCCGTCAATCATTTAGAAAGTGAAATCCTTCTTTAAGGACCTTTTCACATAACAAACTGGGCGGTCGAGCTTCTATAAGTTGAGGCTTAAAATTGTGCAAGTGGCCAGAGAGAGGACAGCGACCCCCTAAAACAAAAGCTGCATCTATCCCCTAGCAGAGTACCAAAATAATCAATAATCAATAATGAAGCAAAAACTGCCAAAAACAAAAAGCCAAAAAAAAATCTCAGAGGCGACGATGGCGACAGCTGCAATCCAAAATCCACAAAATGCAAAAAGGATGCACATTAGACGAACGAGACTGACCATCCAGCCAGAGAGAGAGAGCGAGTGTATGAGAGAGCCATGAGCCTGAGTCTGATATGGGGGATGCCTGGGATGGGGGATGAGTCTTAACTTCACCCGCACCATTTGAGTTAATTGTTTGCTTACAACAACAGCAGCAGCAGCGCCAGCAGCAGCCACGCATTTACAATTGAGTGAGTTCTTTTCTCTCTTGTAAGTTGAGTTGAGTTCTTAGTTCTGAGTTTTTGGCTCTCTCTGGCGTTGCAGTGCACATTTTTGACATTTGTTTTCTACTTTTGCAATTGAGATTTGAGATTTTTCAGCTATGACTAGCAACCGATGAGCACGCATTTTTGTCAGTCGTGCTCAGAGCCTCGAAAACGTCGAACGTCACGGAAACCAAGAAAAAGAAATTACAAACAATTTACAACTGGATGCCCACGGAGAAAGGACGAAAACGAAACCAATATCAAACTAAATAACCACTAAAAAGCACTTAAAAAACTGCCAGTGTGTGTTTGGAAACCTAAAAAGAAATTTCCCCTACACTTAAAAATCGTACAAGACTTTTTACCGCACATGCGCGAATTTCGCGCAAAAAAGCCCAAAAAAAGCATAGACAAAAAATCACAAAAAAAGAGCAGGAGCAGCTGCCCCAAAGCCCACGCCTCCTTTTGTGTTTCGCACGCACTTTTATCGCAGTTTTTTTGTGTGTGTCCGTGTGTGTTCAATTTAACGGTGCCGCGGTCAAGTGTACAGAGAGAGACAGTGAGAGAAAGACGCACAAAGTGAGAGAAAGTTCTCTGCTCCCGGTTGTCGTTTTCGTTGGTTCCTCACATTGGGAGATTCTTTGATTTATTGTTTAGAGACCAGCGCCAAGGTATGTAAATATGAATTTCCAATTAATAACTACCACGAATATCTTAAACAAACCCAAATTGCATTTAACCTTCAAAATATTTGGTTATAAATCTTAAAAAACATATGCACTCTGCCTCGCTGCACTTGGTCTGCAGCATTTGTAGATAAACAAACAAAGAATTTTGGCAAAAGCTGGCCCGGCTGCTGCATCCGCCAAAATAGCGCAAATAACAAAATGTTGAGGCAAGCCGTGAAAGCCAAACATCATAAATCCTAATTAAGTATGGATGTATAAATATATATATGCAATATATATTCAGGTATTGGGACAGGTTGAGATTTACGAATTGGTTGTTTAACAGAGTTGGAAATAGCTTATGAAGAGATTCGCTCGGGGATTTGAACCCGCGACGTTCCCTTGGAGCTTGTTCGCAAGGTCGTTAAACCCAGGTTCGGATGCGTAGCCTTGGCTTTAGTTAAATTTTTTGCTTATTCACAAATAATAAACTATATGTTCAAAGATTCAAAATTTTTAGTTTCTGGGATCAAAAAATACTGATTATAATTATTTAAATTTTCGATTAGGTGAATAATGGAAAATAAATCAATTGGCGTAGAATCCTGGATTCTAGGTGCAGGTTTTCCTTTATTCAGTTAAAAAATATACCAAGAGTTTAGTTTAGGAAACTTGAGGTTCGGGGTTTTTGGGAGAATGTTTTGGTTTGCAACATGGTTTAGCCCATGCTTTACGCATTATAAATGAAACAAAAATCCGAGGCTTTTTTAATCGCTGATTTACAAGGAAACTCTCAACTTCTTTGTTAGCTTTTGTATAAAACGGCATTATATTTTCCTAACGATCTTAGAACAGAAAAAGTCTCAAGGTTGTAGATATGATTCTGGACTGTCTAACACTTTTGTTGAACCGAAAATGTTGTTCCGGTTCAGCTATTAAAACCAAAATGGTTCGATTAAAGGCTCATAAAAGTCAGAATAGGATTTTGCGGGTTCGATCCGGTTCGGTTTAAAAAACTGGTGAAAAAACTGCTAGGTTTAGGTTCTGCTTAGGATCCCTTACAGACTTGCTTCCATGAATTCTGTAGGGCATGGTAAGGTGGAAAATTTAGTTTTATGAAGGACAGACAGGACAAAAGGAAAAAGATTTCAACTTATCGAGTGAACTCATAGTTTGCTTCCCAATTTAAGAATGTAAGCTTTCATCCAATGCTAAAAATCGCTAATATTCAGCAGTACGATCGGTCTGAGGATTGTATTCTGTCGTAACGTCAAAGCTTCGGTTTTCAGACCGGTTCCTGGAATTGTCAAACCACTGGTTTTGGTTCAAGTCTTAGTATTTTAACTTTGTTTTTGGTCATGATTTCTTTTTTTTTTTTTTGATGAAGACGCATGTCATTTTATTGATCCGTCTATATCATTCGAAATATTGTAGTGACATCAAAAATTTTAGAACAGAGTGATTTTCTAAACAAAGGGGGGTCTGTCACAATTTCATAGAATCTTAAAACCCCAACAGTAAAGTTTCTAAGGGGTTCGGTTCTGTACAGTTTTGAATCCTTGGTTATGAACCTTTGGCATAAAACTTCTTAAAAATAGTAAACAATGTTTTTTCAAAAGCAACAGGCTACGCACGGCATATAAAGTTCTATTGTCTGTGTCCCAGAAACCTCTAAATGGTTTCGCATACAAGCTTGCATTTAAAATTAAGGCTATTTGATTTTATATGTAAGGGGGGCAAAAAATATGTCCGACTACTAGATTAGATGACAAACATTGATAGATTTCATACCGTCTGCTCAATGCCAAACCGATCTGCGATATAGTTGATGTTCTTCTTTTTGTCAGTTCACAAATAGAATAGCCCAAGCTTAGTTCGAAATGCAATAGCTTATACGAAAATCTTTACACTCAGTAAAAAACGACCGTCAGAGTTCTAGAACGATCGGGAAAAGATTTATACCGTTTGGTACTTAAAATTTCAACCAAGGTTTTTACGTTTAATTTTTTTAAATTTAGTACAACACATTCTAGAATCGAAAAAATTCTGTTAATTTGTTTAAAATTAGAACAATCGTTCTTGAATTAAGAACTTTTTGTACTTAAAGTTAGCCGAAAATTTTAAGAAAAGATCTTACTTAGTTCAAGTACAAAAATTCTTGGATTAAGGACGGAATAGACTTACAATGCTAGCTCCATAAAGTATGCTGAATGTGTTTTTCAAAATCCCTTCTGGCTTTAACACATTGGCTATGGAGTAAGGGTAGGATTCTGACCTACGGTATAAACATCTTGGTTTTTGGTTAATTCATTTCCTCTGGACTTTGATATTATAAAGAGACCTTATTTCAGGAACAAATTGGAAAAGCTTTAAACATTTCCTTGAACATTTTGTACTTATTTTTGAAGAACTTTTAGCTTGAAAAATGTTTTGGGGCTTACTACAATTTATTAAACTTCGGTAAAGGCCCTTTTCCCCTTTTTCGAGAGTATTTCGGGCTGAACTTAAGTATGGCCTTAAGGCCAAAACGAACAAATGATCATAAAGGTATTATAACAAGTCTTAAAACAAGTATTTCGGAATTGAAAAAATTGTTCTTTTGTATTTGAATCAAGACTTTTCGTACTTACCGTTCTATTGACTCCGTTTGTACTTAATTCAAATACGAAGTTCTTGGTTTTTTTCTGAGTGTAGAGATCTCCAGGATACTCCTGTATATAAGTAAAGCTCCAAGCGATATACTGGACCCCGAAACGGACACCTTCTTTTATAAAGTCGGTTCGGTTCGAAATTGACGTTAAAACGTGGGATATAATGGAACACCTGCTTATTTGTTGTAACACATCATTGGTGTTTGATTTGGTCAAGCCATCTAGAATCCCACATCTTGATCCTTTAGTTTTGATTGAAATGAAAAAAAAATATAGTTCTTTCATAATTTTTTACAGAACTTTTGGCAGGTTCGGTTGACCTTTTAAAAGACACACGCACACACACACACTCAGAACGTACACTCATGCAGCAGTTGGCTAAATCTATTTTTTTGTTTTTGCTTAAAAATTCTACAACAATATTTCAAAATCTGTCTGGCTTTTGGCCGATCTATGGCGAACTTGTATTTTTTTGTTGCCCGTGCATCCCATGCATACCACCACTCCTTCACCAGCGTCCCCGCCCCCCCCTCTCTTGCTGCCGACCAGCTAATTTTATTTGTTTACATGTCGACTTGCATGTTGTTTTTTTTTTCATTTCTCGCTTGTCTGTTCTTTCCTTCTCTTTTTAGCATTTCTTGTGTCCCGGTGCATTTCTGACTATTTTTTTTTAATAATTTAAATTTAGACACTCAACTATAATTCAAAGTCAACGGTGGGCAATTTTTTAATGGCAAATTGTTTGGCACTTGCATTTGAATTTTAACAAAAATGATTTCAAAGAAAATTCGAAAATGCAAAAGTTGATTGTCAGTTGTTGCAGATGAAGATGAGGATGATGATGAGGCTGGGACAGATTTTTAATGTTTTCTGACAAAAGATCTGATGGGGTTTCTGCTGCTATATACATGTGGATGACATTGAAAATACTTGCCCAAACACAAGCGAATTTGAAATTCGCTTCCATAAACAACAAATAGCAACTAAATATAAATAAATTTTTTTATAATGCACATTCTGCCATTTTTCAACAAAAACATTTTTTTGTGGCGCATTTTCCGAGTTTCCAATTTTCCATTTTTGCCAATTTCATGATATTTTTACGTGCTGTGGCCGCAGGGGCTGGTGAGCTGGGGAGGAGGGGGAACAAAACGACTAGCACATGTTTAGTTTACTTTGCAGTTTCGGTTGCCTGCCTGCACTCGTCGACTACGCCCCTCCCGCATCCTTCTCCATCCTCTGTAATATTAATTTTACACTTGGCCTTTGTTGGGCAGGCAAAAAACTACGCCAAGTTGAAAGTTGTTGCTATGTTTCATCTCTTTGTTTTTCCCCACACACTGACAAGCCAATTAATTTTTCGGTTTCGCTTAAAAATATCAACTAAATAAATATGCTAAGCTTTATTTTTGTTGCCATTTGGTTGCAACGCAGAAAGTGTTCCTGTACCATCAATTATGCACAGCCACCCCCCAGCTGCCCCCCTCTTTCGGCACATCTCTCTCACGAGCTGCTGACGTTTTGCGTTTTTAATAATATTTACTTAAAAGCACAAAACAATTGGCCAAAAATTCGCCAATTTCTGCAGTTTTTGTGGCCAGAAATTGAACAGAGAAAAAAATTAGAAAATTAATAGCTAAATTTTTGTAAACTACGCAAATCAAAATTCTTGCAGTTAACTACAACATGGAATACGACAAATACCCTTTAAATTGAAATGAATGATATGGAGATGTGAATACAGAGGAATTGGTCTAATTTGTAAAGATTATCTTTACCATTTAGAGAGCTTTTGTTGTAGGATGATTGGTTTTATGCGGTTGGCTGTTTTGACAACGTCTGTAAAAGAACCTAACCTTAGAAGATCCTAGAACCGATATTCTAGAACTTTCGGTTTAGTGCGCAAGACTTATAGTCAGTAACGATCTAATAATCTTATTTCAAATGATTAGCCAGTTAAGTGCAATTCATAGTTCATTTCTATTTTTGGGCCAGGTGAACAGTAGACAGAGTGTTAGTACTACAATGTCTTCGATAAAATGCAATGAATAAACTGAATGATATTTCATTATTTCCTGTAAGAGCAACGAGCTGACGTGTTATGTTGGCGAACTATCAAGATTATTCAGCAATTGGTGGAGCTTTTCTACCTTTATCTAGGGCCTTTTTCTCGATTTTGCTATCCGGATTTGGTTGAGAGATTGATAGAATCTTACAAGGCTTCTTGCTTTCATTTATACCATGTTAGTTTTGATAGATAAGTAATTTTGAAAGCATTTTTGAAATAATAACTAAAGCAGAACCTGTTTCGAAACTAAAATTTGTGGTTCAAAAATTGACAGGCAAGTATAATACCGTTCAGAATTTCTGTTCTGCTTAGTAATATTTAGGAAACTTAAACTTCGACACATGCCACATGATAATCTAGTAATCTGAATGTTAATTTGATTAAAGATTGAATCAAAACCTTCGCCCTTAAACCTCGAACGCCCAATGGTCGAGTCATAGATATCGGTTAAATTCCGTTCAAACTTGCGAGTCGGAGTATTGAAAAATTTGTTGCATTTGCAGTGCTGAAGGGCACACTTAACAATTTCCATATAAAAGATTTCAACCCACAACCCTGAGACCAAAGTTTACAGATACAAAGAACATCGTACACGAACTAAAGTGCCCACGGCAAATTTCGTACAGAACATAAAATACAATTTTATTGTTAACATTAAAAAGTTAAGGAAAACTTAGTTCCGTACACTAAGAAAAAAACGACCCTCCAAAACCAGGCACAAGTGGGCTTTGAACGATCTTGTTCGTGAGTTATTGTTCGGGTTTGTTTGCCCGACGTTCACAGAAAAACACCAATTAAAAGCGGTTCAAGAAAAAGCGGGATTACTCTACTTTTGTCAACGAGTGGGCTTAATTTTGGTAGATTTAGAGCGAACTTTTTCTTGAGTGTAATTATTTAAGGCGCTTTAACCACTTTCGATGAACTTCAATAAGAAAATAGAATCTGCTTGTTCAAGTTTACATAAGGTCAATTTTGGATCTTCCAGCAAAGGAACGATGTACTTTTCAATAAATTAATAATCTAAGTAAAATAGTTGAATAATTTGGATGCGAATGTACTATGAAAGACCCTTTTAAATTGCATTACGCTGTGATCAGAAAACTGGGACATTAAACTTCTGGTTCAAGTAAATATTATTATTTCACTCGAAATGCGCATTGCCAGAAATTCGACTTTTAAATTCAATTCATTTGATGAATATTTATTAACATTAAAAAATTTTTTTTTTTTTGTTCCGCCAATAATATTCTCAGAAAATTCATAATGACTCTTTTCTAGTCAAAAAAGTCGGAAATACTTTTCATCAATAAAATATTTAAAACAAAAGAAGGTAATTCGCCGTGCCGAAGTTTATACACTGAAATCGCTGCACGGGAAAAAATTAATAGCGGTGAGAAGAAAAATATTTGGATATGTATCACTACAGAGAGCATCGACCCGGTTCGTAAGGTGCAAATTTACTTAGTTAAATCTGAGGGTGTTTCGTATAATCGTTAGCATTTCATATTAAAGCTGTTTAAATTTATATGTTAAGGGCTGAAATATGCCCGGCTACTGGATTAGATGACAAAGGTTAAGCGATTTGAAACCGCCTGCTCAAAGCCAAGTAGGCGGTTATTATTTGAAGCGTACAACTTGTTGTAAGGTTTTCTTCCGACAGAAGTTTTCTTAGCACGTAGGTCGAGATCTGCATTAGAGATTCTTGACACTTCTTTTTTAAGTAAGTGCAAATAACGTTAGAAAAACCAAGTTTTGTTCGAACATTAAAAATGTGGGTTTTTTGAAAAAACGATTTTAAATCTCTAAGAGATTTCTTATTTAATTAGAAGTGGTAATTTCATTTTGTTTGGTTTTAAAAGTTATCAAAAAAAAAATTAAATTTTAATTTAACAATATAAAAAATAAAAATAAAAAAAAAAATTTTAATATATTGGTTTAAAAATAAATTATCAATAAAGAAAGGGTAAATAAAAAAGGAAAATATGGGTAAACTAAACAGAGATGAAAGAAAAATAAAAAGAAAAAAGGATAATATTCAAGATTAATATAGGGAAAGTTCAGAATTTAAATGGAAAAAATCGATTTCAAAAATAACTAATTAATATACAAAAAAATTAAAAAAAAAAAATTTCAATAAAAAAAAATAAAATAAAAAAAGAACGTCGCTTTGATTTATTTTTAAATATTTTAATCGACTTTGAAACAAACAAAGTAAGTTTTATTGCGCTCCAGATCATGTAGCAAACTAAGTTTGTCAGACTCCGATTAAAACTAAATCCACAGCAAAATATTTTCCACAAATACGAGCAGCACCCACATTTCCAATTTTGAAAGCAAATTGCTTTATACCAGCATTCGGATTTATTTCAAGCGTGTAAAACCCGTGTAAAAAACAAGCTGTAAAAAATGGTTTAAAAGGCTACCCAAGCATTCGCTTGCATCCTTTTTTTTTAGCGAGGTTAGCAATTTCACTTCATTCACTTCTTTTTTTAATTTAGACGGCACAAAAGTAGTGAATTAACTTATTTTTTCCTTATTCGCTCCAAGGTTATTGTATATTTTACAGTGTACAACTTTAACATTTAGTATTGTCAAAAATACACTGTAGCCATAAAAATAGCCACAATAATATTGAACAATATATGGCTATAATAAAAAGAACTAGAATACCCAGAAAAATATTCAACAGACTAAAAATTCACGTGCCAAGTTTTCGGCGGTCTCTCTCTCTATCTATCTCTGTTCTTTTCTCACTTGCTGCCTTTCTCTTTCTTTTGGGTTGATCCTCTAATTTACTTAAATCCTTTTCGCTTTTTATTATTAAACGCGAAATGTGCCTACCGTCTACAGTCCACCGTCTGTCTAGTCTAACTTTAATCCAGAGAAAACCTAAAAACCAAAGAAAAGGGAAAATTCTAATCTGCATAAGCGTTAAGCTCCCGGATCATCCAATTTTTTTTTGTTTTGTGTGTTGTTCATAATCCAGAATGGATCAAGGAATTGAGCGCAATCCGCGAACCGTGATCCTTGAGCCGCGACCCATACCTGACTCTGTCACCTTTTTCCGCATCTAATCCCTTGACGCGTGCTACGCGTTGTTGTCTACCTGAGGCATATATAAGCCAAAGTCTGTGGCAATTGTTGAGTCAGTCAAGAGTTTGTTTCCACAGCGACAAGAGGCCAAGCCAAGGAATCGAATTATATTTAAACGCAACATTTGGAATATATACAACAATTATTTAAAAAATAATAAGAGAAACGCGGCCACCAAACGGTAGGTGAGAGGATAGAGCCACCATTTTGTTGCTACAAAAAAGTCACTCAAACAGGAACCCACCCCCTGAGGCTTAGGGGTGGGAAATAAAAATCAAAAAAAGAAAACAGAAAATAATACAAAAAAAGAAGGAAAAAACTTGACGCAGGCGCTTTGATTAAACCCACCCTCCTCTCTCTCTCATCCATTTCTAGCCGTCATCATGCAGAACTGGGAGACGACCACCTCATCGAATGCCAGCTATGAGCAGCACAATCCCTGGTACAACTCCATGTTTGCGGCCACTATTAAACAAGAGCCAGGACTTCATCATCATCATGATAGCAACAGCTTAACCAGCAACAGTCCCCGGCAATCGCCTTTACCCTCACCCCCCATCCCGGCCAGCACGCAACTGGAACAGTATCTCAAGCAGCAGCAGCAGCATCAACAACCCATGGATACGCTGTGTGCCATGACTCCTTCGCCCAGCCAAAACGATCAGAACAGTTTGCCACACTATGAGGCCTCGTTGCAGCAACAGTTGCTGCAACAGCAGCAATACCAGCAACATTTCCAGGCGGCCCAGCATCAGGCACAGCAACAACATCACCATCACCTAGGCCTTGGAGGATTTAATCCCCTGACGCCACCTGGACTACCCAATCCCATGCAACATTTCTATGCCCGGCCCAGTTCACAGCCCACGCCCGCGGTCAACGCTCCAGGAGTGGCCATTGCATCTGGCACAGGCGAGAAACTGCAGGCTCTAACACCACCTATGGATGTTACGCCACCCAAGTCACCAGCCAAGCCATCTCAAGAACCCGAAAAGGAACACGATCTCATCTCCAACTCCAGCGAGGACATGAAGTACATGGCCGAATCGGAGGATGATGACACCACAATTCGATTGCCCATCTACAACTCGCATGGCAAGATGAAAAACTACAAGTGCAAGACCTGCGGAGTGGTGGCCATTACCAAGGTGGACTTCTGGGCACACACTCGCACTCACATGAAGCCGGATAAGATCTTGCAGTGCTCCAAGTGTCCCTTTGTCACCGAGTTCAAGCATCATCTGGAGTATCACATACGGAAGCACAAGAACCAGAAACCCTTCCAGTGTGACAAGTGCAGCTACACCTGTGTGAACAAGTCCATGCTGAACTCGCATCGCAAGTCGCACAGCTCTGTCTACCAGTATCGTTGCCAGGACTGTGATTATGCCACCAAGTATTGTCACAGTTTTAAATTGCATTTGCGGAAGTATGGACACAAGCCCGGCATGGTACTCGATGAAGATGGCACACCCAATCCTTCGCTGGTGATCGATGTCTATGGTACGCGTCGGGGACCCAAGAGCAAATCTGGCAGCGGTGGCGGCAGTGGAAGCAGCAGAAAATCAAATGCTGCTGCTGCTGCTCTGCAACAGCAACAATCACAGTCGACCGCCGCACCGCAGCAACCGGTCACCCCACAGCCAAACCAGACATCGCAACTAAGTGCGGCCTTGCAGGGTTATCCCTTGACGCCCACAGCCTCAAGTGGAGCCATCAGTCCGCCAGCTCAGCCTCTCCCCGCCTCGCCAGCCAAAAGTGTGGCCAGTGTGGAGACTTTGCCCTCAGCAGCCAACTTGTTGCCACCTCTGGCCAGTCTTTTGCAACAGAATCGTAACATGGCCTTCTTTCCCTACTGGAATCTCAATCTACAAATGTTGGCTGCCCAACAACAGGCAGCCGTCCTGGCTCAGTTGTCGCCGCGTATGCGAGAGCAACTGCAACAGCAACAGCAGCAGCAACAACAACCGGCCCAGAACAGCGACAATGAGGAGGAGGAGGATGAACAAGATGATGATTATGAGCGCAAGTCCGTGGATTCGGCCATGGATCTTAGCCAGGGCACCCCAATCAAGGAGGAAGAACGAACCCCGCTGCAGCAGCAACAACAACAGCAGCAGCAACAGCCGCTGGCGCTGCCAATGAATCTAAAGCTACCAGAAGATGAGGCCACTCCCTTGATGAGCAGCTCCAGTGCGTCGCGTCGGAAAGGTCGTGTCCTGAAATTGGACACTTTACTTCAGCTGAAATCCGCCGCTCAATCTTCACCAGAGCAACTGAAAGTAATGCCCACTGCTTCGTCGCCCATTAGTGGCTCAAAGGTCATACCAGATGAGCACTGTTCTGGCGCTAGCTCAGCAGATGAGTCCATGGAGAACAATCAAGTACCTCAGGCGAATACCAGTGCCAGTTCTACTGCCTCCAGTTCAGGGAATAGCTCCAATGCCAGCAGTAATTCTAGTACGGCTCCCAACAACTCTGCACCCTCAGCCACCCCCTCGACGACAACGTCGTCATCCTCATCATCCTCTGCCACATCCATTCCTGCCGCCGCTGGAGCTATCTATGAGTGCAAGTATTGTGATATCTTCTTCAAGGATGCTGTCCTGTACACCATACACATGGGCTACCACAGCTGCGACGATGTCTTCAAGTGTAATATGTGTGGCGAGAAGTGCGATGGTCCCGTTGGTCTCTTTGTCCATATGGCGCGGAACGCTCACTCTTAGAAAGAAACATGATTTTGTTATTTTTATTAAATTTTTATGTTGTCATGAATTGTAAATATATTTTGTAGTTTTAGTTTTAAGCTTTTGTTGTCGAGAATTGTAAATTGCACAAAAAAAAAACAAAACTAATTCTAGTCTTAAGTTTACTTTCTAACTGTAGTCTATATCTCTCTCTCTCTCTCTTTCCTATACCCCTCTCATATACGACTAAGAACCCTGAAAAAGGTTTAAAAAATTATCATCAATTGCTTAGAAAATTAAATCCCAATATTATTTTATAAGACAAGTCAACCAAGTCCAAAGTCAAATTAATAAAATAGTTTTACCCGGTAAATATATATATGTGTATATCCGATATATGTTAGAAACAAGCAAATAAACAAACATAAGTGTTTAGTCTTACATTAAATCATTACCATCTTCTCTTTGGCTATTCTCAGTACTTTGTTAGTATTTAATCAAAAACGATCAAAATAAATAAATAAAATTTATTCAAATATAATTTACTCCCCTTTTTTGATTTCTCCTATAAAGCACAACGCTCTTTCGGCCCAAATGACAATATTTTTGATAACCAAACACAAAGATGAAGTACAAATCCAAAGATTTTAAACGATTTTAGAAGATTTTTATTTAATTTCTGCTAGTCTGAGCAAATGAATCAAAATTACATTACATTTTCTAGAAACCCTAGAATTTTAGATAAGGAAAGTCCAGTGTGAAACAAAACTTGTTTTTAAGTACCAAAAACATACGAGTATAAGTATGCAGAATAATGTTTAAGTTCACCCAAACAATGTTTTTATGTACTAATGCAATAAAGAAAGGAGATATTATGAATGGCATACCATGAGGTTTTACTCTAACTAATTACACCTAACAGCATGTAAAATGGTCATCCAAATGAATTAGAGATTGGATCGTTTGTTTATTTAAGGTTTTGGCGAAATCTAAGAAACCGCCAAGGCTTGGCAAAATGGTTGGAAGAAGAGAAGAGAAGGACGCAGGACCGTACCCGTTTTTTAATTGGTTGAAACCAGCAACTTCCAACGTTTAACAGTGAATAGAAGTCTAACAAATAGCTCTGATCGTCGTTTTACTTTACCTCCAACATTCAACATGATCGAGTTATCTATAACAAAGATGTAAATAGTCAGACTAATGTTATAGAAGCCGTGTGTGGCCCAGCGGTGAGTGTGTTGGACTTCAATCCCGCCTCGAAACATCTAATAAAAAAAGATTTTTCTTTCTTTAGAAAATTGCTTTTACACATCTGGTCACCTTCACCAGCAATTGGCGCCAGCTGTAAAGTAAACTAGACATGAAAAAGCAAATTCTCTAACTTTGCCGTTGGGATTCGGCGTTAAACTTTAGGTCCCTTTCTCTTGTGCGAAAAATTTAAAGCTTGAATAAAACTTGGCATGTGTACAGGCTATTTACCATTTATTTAAATTAAAAATTTATCTCGTGACGTCCAAAGGATTTTGAAATATTCTCCGTCCTGCATTATTGGTCAAGCGAGAACCTCTACCTCGATAATCTCTAGTCGAAAGCGATTTGCTAATCAAATTTCATAATTTTCTAGAAACACTTTCTAACAGCACATGAACATCAAAGCAAAGTCAAGGTGTTTCTAACTATATGAAATACTGTAATGGGGCTTTAGGCTTTAACATTTTGAAACATTTTGAAAGATCTGGGTGGGATCTGGGTAGTATTTAGGAGGGGTTTCGGTGGGATCTGGGTGGGATCGGGCTGGATTTTGCTGGGATCTTGGTTGGATCTGGGTTTGACCTTTGTGGGATAAAGATGGGCTCTGGGAGGAATCTGTGTGGGATCTGAGTAGGATCTGGGTAAAATCTGGGAGGGATCTGGGAGGGATCTGGGATCTCACCTTGGTGGTATCTGGTTGGGTGAAACGTCATTATTTATCTTTGTATCAGCACAATTAACAGACTTCCTAAAAAAGTGGAAGAACACTGCAGCAAGTGATATTGCTGTTGGAATTTATACTCCCTGTTAGTTTTTCTTCTTTAAAAAAAAATGACTTTCCCGATTTTTTTATCCTTGAAAGAGCTTGTGATTTTGAAAATAAGCTCTTAAACTGGGCATAATTTTTTTACATCAAAGCCTCGTGAGTGGTAACGGCACTCACATATTTTTTTAAGACGCATTCGCTTGATTTTCAGAAGATAGTTGATTACGATTTCGAACTTGTCTGTTATTGACGAAAAATCAATTTAAGGATTCTATATTATATAGACTATGTTAATAATATCGCTGCTTACAATCTTGAGAATGATTTTGACGACAAATCTTGCTTATGCCAGATAGTCGAGTGAGCAAAATCACCATCGTCCGTGTGTTCAGTCTTCGCGTCCCAGTAAAATAAGTAAAAAAGAAAAAAATTGTAATAGTAGCGCATCACTTAGTAAGACTTAGTAAGACGTAGGTAGTGAAGTGTTGGTTGGACTCCTCTCGTCCGACCTCGCAATTTAGAAAAAACGTCGTATCTCTCATAGTTTTGTACACTCAAAAAAAAAAAAAGACGACCAGCAAAGTTATAGATCGATCGACAGTTTGTTCTTTCAATTTAAAGTATGTGTTATTCTTGGGTGTACTTGTGGTTGACTTCAAAAATGATTAGACTTCGATGAAAAATATATTGCACATGTTTTGAGAGTATACCAGGCTGTACTTATGACCACATTAAACTAATAGTATTGACAAAAAGATTTTATAATAGTCAGAAATGTACATAGAATATCCCGAAACAACCTTAAAATAAGTATTACAGAAATAAAAAAAAATAGTACCTAAAATAGGAGTTTTGAGCTTGAATCAATATTGGCACCCCTTGTACTTGTATCATGTACAAAGCTCTTGTTTTTTTCTGAGTGTGGATAGATGGTACCTTCTGGAGATATTTCGAAAACAAGATTATTTATCGATTTGCCGAAGGAATGTTAAAGTTAAGTTATGAGCAAACGAATGTTCGCAGCTTTCTTACTTTTTTTAAATAGACTTTGATAAGGATAGCCTTGGTTGTCAGACGCGCTGCTTAATATTTTTGTTTTTTATTTTATGCTCCTAGATCCAAAGTGGTTAATGTTTTTACTACTTTTTGCGCCTAACTTCGAGAGGAGCTGCGAGGGCCCAAGAGGAAGTACATGCCAATCGAAGGTTCGATAAAGGTTTCAATTTCTTTTCGATTTCAAAAGTAAATTCTTGATTAATAAATTGTTGACCTGTGCCAAATGTACAAGATATACCGTTGGCTAGTCCAATATGGTTAAAAAGGTTGTCTCTTCTAAAACAAGCGAATAGTTTTTAAAATCGCTTAAAAACCAACTCCAGGTTTCCACCATATGCCAGCTTGACCAATGCCAACTGTCAACACGCGACTCTCTATCATGATTAATCGAACAAACTACACAATGCTATGAAAATTCGAAAGGTATTTTTCTTTTGGAGAGAGAGAGTGGGAAAACTGCTCCATCATGTGCTAAATGCCCCTGCTATTAAATGGAAAAGAAACACAAAAATTTGTGTGCGGGCGCAGCAAACAAATTGGCTCCGGGAAGAGAGAGAGAGAGACAGAACACACCAAAGATCGCTAAGAATTGTTTGATGGATTATTGACATTTTTGCGTGAAAACGCACAATTCGCAAGGGAAAATTATATAATAATGAAAAACTCATAGGAGCTAGCGTGCTTATGGGGAGGGGGAAACGCCTTCAAAATGAGAAAGTAGATGACGCAGCAAGGCATCACTTGAGAGGAGGAGAAGATTGCGCGCTTGCGCCAGACGCGTGCTTAGGGAGGGAAAATTTGTTTTTCTTAGCTATAAATAGTTTTTCTTCCCGCTTTGCCCTGTGATTGGTGGAAATGTTTCTTAGCTATTTTCCAGGGGTAGAAATTCTTTTTCATTAAAAATTCAAAAAATTTCCATTTAAGTGCCGTTTTTCCTCATTTAAAATTATTATAATTGATATTTATGGCTTGATAGAGGAACATCATTTCAATAATTTCGAAGGGCGCCATTGAAAATTAATGTTCAAAAAGTTAATTGAAACTGTATGTAAAATTTAAAGATCTTATCTCAAATTAGATTTCTGCATATCCCTTTTGGGATACTTTGCTCATTTGAGCCAAGTTAAGTTGCAAATAAACAAAAAATTGGCTTGTGGCTGACAGCAGGCCCAGGTCAAAAAGATGCTTATCATCGTCCGAAGCAGCAGTAAGGACTAAAGGACTTCCCCCATTGTCTGCGCAAACGATGCCAGGCTTTGGTTTTGTTTGCCAGTTCTTATCTCGGCTTGCGGTATTGTAGCATCTCTTTTTTGTCCTATTCAGGGACATTGCCATTGTCTGTGAAGACCCAACAAAAAAAAAAGGAAGAAGATACTTTGTTAAGTGTAACTAGCCAGTCCCTGGGAGATCTTCAAATACTTCAATTGCTGGCTTGACCATTTGAAAGGTGTAATTTTGGTTTCTTAGATGTTGCGCATGCGCATTTCCAGCAGCTGTTCTGAGTTGGGGTACGTACTACATATGTACAAACTGTTCACCATTTCCTGTATTTATTGGTTGTTCTTTGATTTTGATTGAGGATTTTTGTAGTGTGCAGTTTTGGGACACGCGACTGGCACGCTTCTCTAATAAAACAAATTTACGCTCACATCAGCATTTTAGCGTTGACGAAATTATGTTGTGGTACATAGGGATGTGATGGCGCTATAAAGGGTATCCTCAATGTGGGTTCTCAGTATTTTTTAAAACTTTTTATTTCGGTCACTCAATGGCTACAAATCGTAGCACAATTTATTTGGCCACTCATCGATCAGAAAGTTGTCCACTGCTGGACAAGGGCGCGCATCAAAGACTCAATATTTGGGTGTTGAGTAGAGCAAGCCATAGCCTTGAGAACGAACCACAGTTTGTTGTCGAATGGATTCATGTCTGGGCTACCAGCAGGCCAATCACCCGTAGAAATAAAGTAGGTACAATGCATCCATTTCTAATAAGTTTTTTCCTATTAGTAGCCATTGAGTAACATAAACACTCTTTCGTTTTCTTTTTATGACCAAAAATTCCGCGTACCACTTTGGGTGGGTTAGTCCTAATTGTTTTTTGGTCCATAAGTTTCAAAAGCGTTATGATATCAGAGAACTGAAACCACATGTAAATTAGAGGAGATAGAGGATTTTAATTTTGCTTTTTCTGACATTTTTTCTGTCAGGAGAAGTTTATCCAGCATTTTCTAAACATGAAAAAAATTTTATATTTATTTTGTAAACCTGTGTCATTTCTTCGGCAAATCGATAAATACCATATCAAACCGAAGAAACTAATGTTTCGGTATCTGGATTTTAATTTCGGTACACCGGTACGTACACAGAGAAAAAAAAGGAAAGTTTCTGATGATCCTCAGGATATTTTCGGTATCCATTTGGACTGGATAGTTAACTATCCTTTTTTGGGATCCATTGGATATTTTCGAAATCGATTTATTTTCGCTTAAAATGGATATATCAGAGAAAAAATATTTCATTGATCTTTTTTCTTCATCCAAAGAAGCTGAAAAATGTGAAAGGGATATTTAAAAAAATGGATCTTAAGTGGATATTTCGAATATCCATTCTACGGGGATCTTTTTTTGTTACTGTGTACCGGTATGGACCGGTAAAACAAACAAAGTGGCTGAGCAGCTATACACATAAACGATCAATTTTATTTGCGTGTGTTTGCCATAAAAATTTCACTAGTTAGTATTCATAAGACGATTAAAATGTTATTTAATTAACAATGTCTTCACCAAACTTAACGCTACTTAAAATAAAACGAGAGTGTAAGTTAAAGTCGGCTCTAACCGACTTCTATATACCCGTTACTCATGAAAAAACATGTTTAACAGTGTTCCTGCGTTCCCTAGGGTGACCATCCGAAAAGTATGCAACATTTTTTATTTTGCTCATAGCTTGAGAACCGTTCACCCGATCTTTATCATTTTTTCGGCAAATCGATTCATTTTGCTAATTACTAACTATAGAAACGAATCGTCTATCTTTAAAACTGTTGGAGATATAACGTTTTTTCCAAATTGCGGGGACGGGAGTGGGCGTGGCCAAAATTTGAAACAAACTTGATCTGCGTGCAGATAAAAGAAGCATTTGTCCCATACATGCCAAAACTCTATCTTTTACCATCTCTGAGATCTACACTCATAGAAATCTAGAACGAATAATTTGAGTACGAACGCTCTTGAAAAAAAAATCTAGTCGCACTTGAATTTTCAAGAATTTCGCTCTTGGAATCGAGACAAATTCATTCTCAATGTGGTTCTATAGGCAAGGGGAGTGAGGAAACGCAAACTTTGAGAGAATAACGTTGGCCGCGCTCTTTCAAAGAGAGACAGCGCATGCGCAGTTTGTCATTGTCATTTGACCGTGCCGCGCCGATAATTATGTTAAAGTTGAACATTAAGATTGGGCATAAGTAAGTGATTAAACGTCTGTATAATATAAATAAAAATGTTTAAAAACATCACAAAAAAAATAAAATGAAATAAAAAATAAAAAAAAAGGAAAAAATAAAAAAAAAATAATTGCTGCTACGGGGACTTGATCCACGGTCGAGCTGTTGCGGCTGGCCAAATACCAACCGCGCTGCCTCATAAATATGCTTTCGCCGCTGCTTGTAGCTTATCGACAATAGTCGAGTCGGTTAAGCTGCTCGTCCAACTGTGTATGTTTCAGTCTTCGAGGTACCGAGTTCAAGTCCCAGTAAAGTAAGTAAAATAAAAAATTTTATCTGTTATGTGACTAACTCAAAATCAATCACATCTTAGAAAAAAGTGGGTGGGGTGGCTGATGGTGAGTGGCGAGCAGCGCGGAGCAAACAAACACCACGTCGGTCTGTGACGGGTTGTCCCGGGGTCTCGGTCGTGTGTCTGTCACACCCAAACCCCCACTCCACTCCCTTCAATTATTATTTTTGGTCTTTTATTTTGAGAATTATTCGTACTTGGATCAAGTACTGAAACTCTTGAGTCAAGAATGTCGGGATCAAAAAATTCACTCTTGATCAAGAATATTGCTCCTGGATCAAGAATTTTCACTCTTACCCTACTTTTTGAGAACGAATGCTCTTGATTCAAGAGTGAAATTCTATTTTTCTCTGAGTGTAGGTGTTCATACAGACGGACGGACGGACAGACGGACAGACGGACATGGCTATATCGACTCGGCTGTTGATGCTGATCAAGAATATATATACTTTATATGGTCGGAAATGATTCTTCTGCCTGTTACATCCATTTGCACGACTTTAGTATACCCTTTTTACTCTACGAGTAACGGGTATAAAAAATTCGTTACAAAGAAGGTAAATTAATTATTATTTGTTAGAAGTATGATAGCGGTCACTGCTTTTACGTTCAACTGATTTCATAGCGGAGTCATAATCAACTTAACACCGAAAAATAAACGTTCTACGCTTACTTGTGTATTTCATTTCAATGGCTCAATGGCGAAAACAAAGGCTGTACTTTCATAATTTTTTTTGGAGTTACCTCTTGAATTTAACTGCACTATTATTTTCAGGTCAAAGTGTCTTGTATATTTTTATACCCATTACTCGTAGAGTAAAAAGGGTATACTAAAGTGAACTGTGTGTGAGTGAACTCGGTTCTCTACAACTCTGCGCTAGGTCCAGTACCGCTGGGCTATATGCTTCGATAATGGCTCGTTAACAAAAGTCACTGAAAGGTTACTACAATAAGGTTTAAGTTTTTCGGTGTTCATAATAAAAACTAAGCAGGCGCATAGATTTTCTCAGGCTTTCATACGAGAGAAATAAACGCGAAATAATTACCTTTGGAATGCTTCCAGGACCGTCTAGACATGAGCATACATACTTGGTGACTCATAGATCACATATATGTAAAAATATTTGTAATTGGCCGCTTGGTTAAAAAGTTATTTGAGTTTAATTTTTATTTTAATTTTTATAATAAAAATTGTTTGATAACTGTTATTTTTAATTTTTATCAATAAAAATTGTTTGATCATTTTTATTTTAAAAATTAAAAAAAAAAATTTAAAAATAAAAAAAAAATTTCGAAATAACTCTTATTTTGTAATTTTTATAAAAAAAATTATAACAGTTACGGTCCCTGGAAAAAACGTTATATCTCCTACAGTTTTAAAGATAGACCATTCGTAGAGTTAGTAATTTGAAAAACGAATAAATTTGCCGAAGTAATGATAAGAATTGGATGAGCGGTTCTCAAGTTATGAGCAAAAATATGAAAAATAGCCGAGTTAAAAAAGTTTTGCATGCTTTTTAGATGTTCTCCTTAAGGAACGCAGGAACACTGTTAAACATGTTTTTTCATGAGTAACGGGTATATCGAAGTCGGTTAGAGCCGACTTTAACTTGCGCTCTCGTTTTGATTTGAAATGATTTCATAATTACAGCACACAAATTAAACTTCGCCCTTAATTTCCTGCATAATTTTCAAAAAAATTTTATTCAACATGAATTGCAAAATATATAAATTTATTAAAATCCACATTTCACAAGCGGTCTCCGTAAACACAGACTGTGTACATAACATTTTTCAACAAATTTTGTCAACGAATCGGTTGCGATGTCTAACTTGTCCGATTTCGATTACGGTTATATTTGATAAAAACGGGAATGGAATGCTTGTCCGATTGCTGTAGGGGAAAATGGGGGGCTGTGATCGTAGTATTGTTTTTCGAACATAACTTCGAAAAATCAATATTTTTTCGTTCTATAAATTTTGTATTTTAGTTAAAAGATGCGTGTAGCTTTCCTCATCATTAGTCTTAAACAAGTAAGAGTGTTGCGGTCGAGTACCCCGACAGCAAAATACCCTGTCCCAAGTAATGTGGTTCCTATAGCTTTGAGTTACTTTTATTTTAAAATTTATTTCAATAAATGGGCAGGCGCACTTGCATATCTTTGGTGTTTTTGCAAGATTTCATTGTGGTATACAGAATAGATAGATGTTGGGCCTAACTGAATATATATTAAGTCACTAGGTTCAAACTTAAAAATTGTAGCTCCGACAGTTTTTCGCGGTTAGAAGAATATGGAAGAGGAATTTGACAAATCTGAAACAAACTCGATGTGGGTTCAGTATACACCAACATACAAGCCAAAATTTGTGCCTCCATCAATTACAGTCTCTGAGATCGACGCGTTCATACAGACAGACGGACATGGCTAAATCGACTCGGCTGTTGATGCTGATCAAAAATATATATACTTTATAGGTTCGGAAATGCTTCCTTCTCCCTGTTACATATATTTGCACAGCTTCATGATCCAAATTTTCCCATTTTTAATGGGAACAGGGTATAAAAATGTAATACACGTTATTTGAATTTTGCTATTGCTCTTAAGCTCTGTGGTTAAATCGCTCAAAAATTGTTATGTTTTCCTATTTATATGACATTTGACGAAAAGAATTCACATATTTGTAGAACAAAACCGTAAAATTAGAAAATTAGTTAAAAAAGAAACCTCGACTTAAATGTATAATAATTCTTTATAATTCGCGATCCATCGATGACTTTTTTTCAAAATTGTTTTTAAGCTTCTCCCCAAACTCCAAAAGTTGGCGAGTATTTTCGCATCCTAAAGAATGGCGAACTGTATGAACTTTATGGGGATACTAGTCTTGTCAAGAGCTAAGATGACCAGGTGCGAAAAGACATCTTCAAGCTTGGTGTGAAAAACTGGTGCCAGCTTGCACGGAGCAGAAGCGACTGGCGGGCATTAGTAGCAGCGGCTGAGACCATCAAACGGTTGTGATGGCCATTCAAGACGAAGAAGAAGAACAAGAACAACAGAAAATTTTAAATTAATTTAACCAATTACCTATCGATTGAAAAAATCGCTTGTTAATATCACTTATACTTTTTCTGCAATTTAATTTTTTGTAAACCTTTTAAAAAGTGACACCTGAAGGTATACATTACCCTTAAAATACCAAAATCATTCATATTTATTTCTGCCACATTTGGACAAGACTTTATTAAAATACAACACCCTGCATTAAATTCAAACCGCTTAACCTTCAATATATCCCTTCTATGCTTATCCTCAAATCTATACAAGAACCACAAGCACACATAAAAGTATTATTAAATTCCATCGAAAAAAATCTCCCACAGGGCTGGGAACATAAAATGGGTTTTGTCGACAGCCACCCCCATGACTAAGTGCAAACAAAAAATATAATAATAATAATCAACCCAACGCCATATTGAATATATTCAGACGGATTGGCAGCCATTTTTAGAACGTAGCTAAAAATAAGCCAAAAACTATTTAGGGGAGTTGGCCCAAAAGTGTTACAAGATTTTCCACTATCACAAAATGGCAATTGTGTGAGCGGGGGGAGGAGAGCGTACAAGTTTAGTTTGATTAAAACACGCAAGGGTGCCTTGTTGCCTTGACCACAGGCAGCAGCCAGCAGATGATTAGCAACTCACCCCTCTTGACCCCCGTCTCTTACCCCTTATCAAACAGCCGACCGACTCGGATCCCAAAGAGCTGTTGATTGCGGCGCCCACATCAAGAAAGAAACGAATTTCACTTTTTTCCACAACTTTACGCATTTTAATTTTGGTGAAAATTGCCTTGTACCAGGACCAGCATCTGTGGGTAATTATGTTCGCTGATCCTGACTGATCCTTTTGCCTCAAGCGTAACGTCATGTGCATACACACACAAACACACGTGGAGGATTTAGTCTTTGTTATTGAATAGAAGATAATTTATTTCTGTAAACAATTTTCACTGGAATTGCGCAGAGTTGACCAGTCCAACAGCTGACCTAAAAGAGATTGAGGTAGGTGTAACAAATTCTTAAGTGGGTTCTGTTAACAAGGCAAAGAAAAGGCAAACGAAGCCGTTGAGTATTGGCATTTGGCTAAGTTATTATGAGAAAGTGTGCGATAGATAGCAGTTAATTGTTTTTCCTGTGTCGCCAATAGCCCCCTCTTGCTATTGCTTTGAAAACGATTCGCATATATTTAGCGCATTTCCAACTACTTAACTATTTTCTATAGTGGAAGATGGGGAGTTTAGAGATGGGGGGTTGTGAGCCACGCGAACATTGGCCTATGATCACAACCCCCCATCTTCCCCTATATATAAATCTCAACGCTCGTCGCACTGGCACACTTACATGTTACACAGACCTGGAAGGATACATAGACCATCGTTAAGGACGCCCTCTGTTCTATATCTTAGGGGAGTAAATAAATTATTTCAATAAGTAAAATCTGCTTTCTGAACTGGACTGGAAAATTGTCATCAAATCCAACTAGGGTATTCGATTTATCAAAAGCACATAGTGTTTGGAATCCTTGTCCCATATAACTTCAGTTATCATTCCCTTCCCAGGCATCTAGCGTTGCTCTGTTGACTTGGGCGACATCTGTAGACTGTGCAAATATAAAGAAAAAGGCTGCAGAAAAAACATCGAGCTCAATCGAGTTACCCACACACCAAATTTTTATTGTTTGTTAGCGGGGAAAATGTAGCAAACTGACCAAATGAAACCAGAGGCTTTCCCGTCCCGTTCTGCGCTGTCCTGTGCTGTCCTGCCGCTGTCGCTGTCTAGTGTGTGTGTGTGCAACCCCCACAAAATACACAGGCACACGCTGTTTGTCGACTTCCTTTTTCTCTATAACGGATGCTGGACATTATCGCCAGCAGCAACAACAATAACAACAAGATTTTTTTCCATGCCGCTTGCATATATTTTTAACCATTGTTATTTTTCGTTAACTAAAGTGCCATCAGGGGCAGATGTTTTTTCTATCTGTCAGAGTCTCTCAGTGTATAGACAAAATAGTTTTTTTCATGCCGCCGAATAGACCACTAGGTGGACGCATTTGGTTTCTTTAGATAGTTTTTGTTTGGGTTAGTGGGTATCTATCTCATTTCCCTAAGGATGCCCCCGAACTGTTTTGCATATTTATCATTAAATGTGTGTCAATTCGTTTTGGGTTTTTGCAATTGAATTGATTTGAAATTTTGTAGTCAGAGTTGATAAATGCAGATTGGAACAATACAGCATCATCCGGGGGTGAGGCCATGGTAAGAGTTTATAAAATTATATAATAAAATTGTATGTTTTTAGGTTACATTTACATTTACATTTATTAATCGCGTTGTCAACTGGTTTCACTAATCAGATTTTACGACATTCAAAAGACTTTCCGAGCTAAGTACACACAATGTGGGAAACGTTCGAAAAGAGGTTCGAGGTTTTTGGGCGAAATTGCCCACGTTTTGCACAATTTATATAGAAAACTCAAGCGATGTCAAAGCTCAACACCGTTTATGTTTTATAGTTTGTAAAAATTACTCAGGTGTGTTAGCCTTCGCTCCAGAGACGGTGGTAAACTTTTCATCTTTAAATAAACGTGTGTTCAGCGAGGTTTTGTAGGCTTAGGGCCACACTAAGAAACCCTTTAAAACCAGCTGCATTGAATAACGTTATAGAAAAAGCAAACTCAAAGTATTGATTATGTTCATAAGATACCATTATTAAATATATTTATTTATTCTATATACAGAAAATAGGGATATTTTTTTTTTTTGATACAATATCTTTTTAAAAGTTTAAAAAATTCTGAAAAATGTTTAGCTAATATGAATCTATATGAGAATAAAAGTTGAGAGTCGTTTGTTTTTGTTTGTTTGATTCTCGATAGCAAAGAAGAACAAAAATGTACTTTAAAAACTTTCCACTTTTTTCCATAATATGTACCAATAAAATTGCTTGTAATTTGAAAATAACAAAGTAGTTAATGTGAAACAAAAGAGCGTATATAAAAGTGTTATTTTGTGTTGATTTATCTTAGTTTCAAAAATTTGTCTTGAGTGCCGCTTGGCTGTCTACGTATTGGTTTATTTGATAGTTTGGTGCGTCAATTCCACTACTTTTCTTATTGCGAAGACTTCCACATGGAATACGGTTTAGTGATTGACAGTTTGACAAAAAGCTTCAATACCGGCGGAACCAGCTTCTAAGTCCATTTTTGAGCCGTCTGTAAAATGTGTGTTGCGTTCTAGGCCAGTCCTGTACGACAGTTTTCTGATCCCAGTAGTGCTAATGTGCCTGTATAGTTGGTTTTTGGGAACATGCAGCCCGTGCTACACGGGGCTGACAACTACTTAGATTTATTTTGATATTCACCTGATTAAAATGAACTTTTAAAAATTATGAATGTTTTCGTTTAATTTTCGTTTCAATAGTATCTTTCTGATCCAAAATAATACCTTGTAAAGTATATATATTCTTGATCAGCATCAACAGCTGAGTCGACACAGTCAGAAACAAAGCAGATCTTAGAGATTGTAAGAGATGGAGGTTTGACATGTACGGGACAAATGCTTCTTATACTTGCAAGCAGATCAAGTTTATTTTCATTAATTTCTACGGCCCCTCCCGCTCCCACGATTAGAGAAAAATGTCATATCTTTCATAGTTTTGTAGAAAGATGGGATATACCAAAGACAAGACTGAGTTCATTCGTTTTGCCACCCCTCGCTTTTTGCAGGAACTAACGAAATCGTTAAATTGTATATTTGACCTCGGCACAGTACCAGAAACTTTTACGGAGGCTACATTGTTTCCAATTTTTAAAAAGGGTGACCCACAGCTCGTGTCAAACTACAGGGGAATCTCCTTCCAAAATGCATTAGCAGAGGTTTTCGCGGCGATCCTGCTGGGAAAACTAAGCTCTTGGATAAGCGAAGGTGATCTTCTATCAGAGTTTCAGGCCCTGCTCCGGAAGGGCTATTCTACCCTTGACAACGTCTATTGCCTATCGAGCATCGCAGAGAGTTACATTTCAAGTGGCAGAAAGATGTACGCGTTCTTTGTAGACTTCAGAGTTGCATTCGACTCCATAGACAGAAGATCCCTTTTATTGAAGTAGTGCAACCTCGGCATGTCTTCAAATATCATCAAACTCTTGGAGAGCCTCTATAAAAACAGACAACAAGCAGTGTGGGATGGCACTAGTTTGTCACATTGGTGTGGTATGCGAAACAGGAGTAAAACAGGGCTGTTTGCTTAGTCCGCTTCTCTTCGCCTTATATCTAAACTCTCTCACTGATTGTCTTCCAGAAGGAATTTCGTTAGACGGGTATGCTATGAAGGCCTTATTGTATGCTGACGATATAGTTTTGTTATCAGATTCACCCAGAAGCATGCAAAAAACAATTGATGTATACTCTGGAACCTCACAATAAATATGGAGAAGTCGCAGAAATCGTGTTTAAGAAACACTGGAGAGAGCTTGCATGCGATGAAAAGTGGCAATTAAATGGCGTTAAGCTAAAGGTTGTTAAAAGCTACAAATATCTATGAGTTAACTTCAACCACAGCGCAAGGTTAACCTGCATCTAACAAACAAACTAGCAGACTCCAAAGTAGGCATCAATTGTACCTGGAGGACGTTGCTTGGCAAGAAGGACGTGCCTACTAGCACAAAATACAAACTCTTTACTGCAGCTGTGAGGTCCATTTTGACCTATGGCGCTCAAGTGTGGGGGTTGTACCACTTCGACGAAATAGAATGTCTTTTAAGGTATTTCATTAAAAGATTATTCCGCCTGCCTCAGTATACGCCAAACAGAATGATATATCTGGACACTGGACTTTCGCCTCTTCATGTATACAAAGCAGACATCCACTTCAAGTACATGCAAAAGGTAATGCGTATGCCCGATCACCGACTTTCAAAGATTGTATATTGGTATTCACTGCGAGAAAAATTACAACATTTTCAAAAATGGGAAAACCTGGCGGAAAAGCTATCCGTACCTTTAAGTTTGGAAGACACTATAGAATGGGCACGGTGGTCAGACCGAATTGTACTTAGGATGGGTGAGAGCTATGAAACGAATTTAGCTCCGTTCGCCTGCTAAGAAGGGAACTAAATTACGAGCTTGGAGCAATTAACTACTTCACGATCGTTCAAATAAGAATAATTTTTATGGCGCGTGGTGAGATGTAATGTAATGTTATTTAATTCCTTACGTTTTGATTTTCAAGTTAATATTGAGTTAACTTCTTCGACTGAATACACAGTGGAACAAAATTCAACTTTATTTTTTGCCTGGGACTGGGACCAATAAATTGTGAAACTAGAGGCATCAGGTAGCAACACCTCATACCCAGTTTTTCTGGAGCACGTCAAGTTCGCGTTTAATGGGCACTTTTATACTAGCAACACAAAGCTACAACCTCTATTGCTGGTTAAAAGAAGATGAAAGCTAAAATTTTGTAAAATTCACCAAAGATAAAGGGAGTTACCACAATTGTTATAACAAATTCCCACCGCCAATGGATAAGCGGTTAGTACCGCGCCCATAGAGGACTATCTTAGAAAGTGGAATTAATGAAAAACCACTCGATGGAATTTTTTAAGATTTTAAATATATTGAGATACTGACCAGTTAAATGTGTCCTTAAGAGATGGTAACATGCATCGAAAAACCGCGATGGTAGGTACCACATTTGACAGCACCCATCATCGAGGCAATATAGGCCATAAACTAGAGATCAAAATAGACCGAACTGCGTTTTTAGATTCACCATCGGATCCTTAAGTCACGGGCTGTGGCTATCTTTGTACAAGCAATTGCCTCAGAGCAACATTGACCATAAGGGTATCAAGAGCGTCTCCAAAATTATGCAATAAATCCTATGAATAAAAGTCGTCATTTCCATTAAGAAAATCAAAAATTTTGTTTAAAAATGTCTTTGGTGGACAAACCGCGATACGCGAAGATGCCTTGAACTGATGTATTTAATTGATCCGATCTGTTTTTCTGCTGGTATTGAAGCACTTTACTCATAAGATTAATTCCATAATTTTGGTGAAACTGGTTTCACCTAAATGGTCAATGTTGCTCGAAGGCAATTGCAAGAATATAAATGCCTAAGAACCGCTAACCAAGTTTTTATTGGTAAAACTGAAAACGCAGTTCGGTCTATTTTGATCTCTAGTTTATGGCCTATATTGCCTCGATGAAGGGTGCTGTCACATGTGGTACACACCATCGCGGTATTTCGATGCATGTTACCTTCTCTTAGGTACACATTTTATAACTCCGTATCTCAATATAGTTAAAATCTTATACAATTTTATCGAGTGGTTTTCCATTAATTCCACTTTCTAAGTTAGACCTTCATGGGCAGGATACTAACCGCTTGTTCATTGGAGGCGGGAATTTGGTATAACAATTGTGGTAACTCCCTTTATCTTTGGTGAATTTTACAAAATTTTAGCTTTCATCTTCTTTTAACCAGCAATAGAGGTTGTAGCTTTGTGTTGCTAGTATAAAGTGCCCATTAAACGCGAACTTGACGTGCTCCAGAAAAACTGGGTATGAGGTGTTGCTACCTGATGCCTCTAGTTTCACAATTTATTGGTCCCAGTCCCAGGCAATTTTAAGTGTTCCACAGTGA